>JAAAWM010011364.1:0-75391 GCA_036873465.1 Thinopyrum obtusiflorum | reverse complement strand
TAAGATTATGGGTTGGGTTGTTGCGAGTAGTTGATTCAGAAGGATGTGTAGAATTCACTAAAATTAGGGGAAGAAAGGAGGAATTTGGGTGGTGCCTAGGGAGGGAGAAAATTAATTGCCACCTATATCTGATGTTAGTTGCCACCTATCTTTGTCGTTAGCTGCCACCATGTTATGTTGTCGCTTGCCATCATATTATCTTGGTTGTTGCCATCGGTTCAAAATGATAGCTGGCATCCAGATTTTAGAAAAGAGAATGAATGTGCATGTCCTACTTGCCATGGTGTGTTGGTTGTCTACGCAAGAAATGTGATAAGATTGTCGTGTTATCTTGTATGTGCAAACAACAAGAATGCATTTTGCGGATATTGATGCTTTCTTTTTCATGCAGCGATTGAAAACACAGTGGCAAAAAAAGCGGAAAAATGAATCATGAAGACGGCACTGATCCTTGGTTTTCTCAAAGGCCAGAAATGCCCCCTTGGGATGCAGCAGAGTACAATCAACTCATTTCTGCAGGGCCGTTGCTGCCACTACTAGAGCAGTACGCGAGCATCGGTACGATGCATGATAAAAAAAGGAACAGTTGCCATGTTTGTGACGAGGAAGATGGCATTCTACTTATGTCCTACAATGTCATTTTTTGCAGGTTCTATGACCCAGCCACACACACGGGGATACCATGGCAAGTTCAGGCACAGGGCGCTAACGCTGACAAATGTGCGGGCGACCAACTTCAAGTAGCTAATGTGGCAAATCAAGGTAACGCATACGAAAAAGAAACATACTGGTGTGGCCATGAAATTAAACTTGCAAGGATGGCAAAGACTTACGAGTTATATGGAAAAATGTAGGACCTTCATGCAGCACGTGGCATCAGGCGGCAACCATGTACCTGCCATCAACATCGTACACAGGTGAGTCTATGAAGTGAAGTTGTGGACAGTGAATTAGGAGAAGGAACATAGGTGACATTGGGGTTTTCATGGTGACTTGACAGCTGCAGTTGCCATGCCTGGACAACTGCAGTTGCCATGTGTAATCAAATGTGATTGCAATGTCTAAACAACTGTGGATGACAAGTGTGAACAAATCTGTGTGGCATGGTTGGACCACTACATGTGCCATGTTGTACAAACTACAGTTGCCATGCATTGACCAACTGCTAAAATGATCACGGGCTGTTATGGTGGAACCACATCGGCAAACATCTCATGGCAAGCTTCACAGTTGCAGGCCAACGCTATTGCAGGTAGAGCACATCAAATTGGAATGACAAACCAGATACGATTAGCACATGCGGCACAACAAGGTAAAAAAATGTGAACCAGAAAAACAGTAGTGCATTTGCTTTTGTGGAAAAAGCATGGGGGGGGGGGGGGGATTTGTCACAGTGGTGGTGGAAAAAACAACCAAAATGCTACCAAGTGGACGCGTGTAAAAAGTCATCTATTGTCTTCAGGATTTGTCAATTGCTGTATGACTGTGTGCAACATTCATGATTGATTCCATTTGCCTAGTGATATCATACCTAGAATCCAAGTTTTGATGCTAAAAGATGTTGGTTGCCATGTCTTGGCAACAGTAGTTGCCATGTTTGTTGGACTGTAGATGCCATGGCTGAAAAACTATAGTTGCCATGCATGGCCATATGCAGATGCCACGACTTGCTGTATGAATGATGTCATGCCAAATCACATGCAGTTGTTGTATTCCGTTACGATAAACATGCCATTCAAGCAATGCTTACACACGTACCTGTTTTTTTATTGCAGGACCTTCAACTACAATCAACAACGGCGCGGGGACATCTACTGCGGGAACCTCTGAGCACACGGAAGAAGCGTTCCACCAGCCAGTCAACAATCCTGCCACAAACAATGCAGAATTAGTGTCAGAAATGGCAGTCGTTCCAGCAATGCTGACAAGCACACCTTTGCACACCAGCACAAGCAACACTCAAGCAGATGAAACAGCCGCCGATACTGAAGTGAATGATGAAACTGATGACGAAGCACAAGGGGATGAAGAAGATGGGCAATCAGAAATCATGGTACCTCAGCCACCATATGTTGGGCAGAGATTTGATTCGTTTGAAGATGCCAAGGAATTCTACCAGAGATATGCAATGTTCCATGGGTTTGCGGTTAACACCGAATACCATAGGAAAATTAAAAAACTAACGAGTACAGCAGAGGTGAGATGAGGTGCTACAAGGCACGAAGGAACAAGAAGGGTAAAGGTGTTGCGCCTGTCGTGCCGGAACGAAAGAGAGGTATCATTGTCAAGACGGAATGCCCTGTCCGGTGTAAGCTAAACGTAGATGGAGCACGGTGGGTGGTCACTGAATATTTTGACGAGCACAACCACGAACTCATAAAGAAGTTTGACCTGGTAAAATTTCTGAGCGCCCACAGAGGATTCAGCCCCCTCGAGAAGAAATTCATAAAGCTGCTACATGATTGTAACGTCAATCCATCAAGAATGGTCCAGATACTGTCCATGTTCCACAGCAAAAATGGAACTCTGAGTAGCATGCCCTACATACCAGCAGACGTCACAAACCTAAAGGCAAAGTACCGTAGAGAGAGTAGGTTGGCTGACATAGAAGACACAATAGCCTACTTCGACGAGAAAGCAAAAGCAGATCCTGATTTCTTCTACAGGATAAGATTGGACGATGAGGACCATGTCACGAACATGTATTGGGTGGATGGTGCTGCAAGAAGAGACTACAAACATTTCCGTGATTGCATTTCGTTCGACGTGACATATCTCACTAATATGTACAAGATGCCCTGCGCTCCATTCATAGGAATAAATAACCACAATCAGTCATTGCAGTTCGGTTGCGGGCTCGTTCGGAACGAAGATACGGATGGGTACACTTGGCTGTTCAAAACCTTCTTGGAGTGCATGGGTGGACTTGCTCCGATGAACATAATAACAGATCAGGATTTTAGCATGCGTGCAGGCATAGAGGAGGTCTTTCCGTTGGCAGTGCACAGGCACTGCAGGTGGCATATTATAAAGAAGGCTGAGGAGATGCTAGGACCGTTCTTTGCTGACCGTCCAGAGCTGCACAAGGCATTCGAGTTGTGCGTGGACCACAGCTTGACGGTGGAGGAGTTTGAACGGAGCTGGACAGCTATGATTGAAACATATCAAGTCCAAGACAATGAGACTTGCTAGCCTGTGGGAGAAGCGAATGTACTGGGTGCCGGCCTACTTCATGCAGTGCTTCTTCCCATTTCTGCAGACTACGCAGTGCAGCGAGGGGTTCAATGCTGTTCTGAAGTGGTACGTGAGCCCTGGCAACTCATTGCTGCAGTTTGCCAAGCAATACACAGCTTTGCAATAGAAAATACTGGGATCTGAGCTACAGCAAGAAGCAAACACCGCGCTCAAGCAGCCTAAAATGCTAACATATTTACCAATGGAGAGGCAGATGAGCAAGACATATACCAACAAGATTTTTAACAAGTAAGTCAACTGTGTTACGGTCTTATTTGCACAAGCATGAAGGTAGTAGGTGCCATATAGAATGCAATGCAGTTGCCAGCTTTTTTGAATTGTTGATATATTGAAAAGTAGCCACTGAGTACAGTGTAATCATGATATGTAGTTGCCATGTGAAATCAACTATAGTTGCCACGTGGGTTGAACTATAGTTGCCATGTTTAATGAACTGTAGTTGCCATGTTTAATAAACTGTAGTTGCCATGTGAAAATGATATGCAGTTGACATGTGACCCAAAACTGCATTTGCCATGTTTTATGAACTGCATTTGCCATGTTAAATGAAATGCACTTGCCAATTAAAATGTTATGCATTTGCCATGTGAAAATATCATACAGTTGCCATATGGAAACAAACAACACAAGAACAGATGTGGGGAAAAATCAGGATTTCCATGCCATCATTCATTTTAGATGCCTTTGCTACGTTACGGCGTACATCAACATAAGGTGCTACAAACATCATATAAGAATTTAACAAACCATAAAAAACATGCAGATTCCAGGAAGAAATAAAGCGTGCTAGCATGTACACGGCTTACCAGGTGGACGAACATACGTTCAAGGTGTGTTCTCTCTTGGGCATGTCGGATTCAGAACCTGAAGACCCAGACAAAGGAAGGAACTACTTTGTGAAGGCCTCGATAAACGAAGGCGAATACTACTGCCAATGCTGCAAATTCGAACGGGACGGGATTGTGTGTTGTCACATACTAAAAGTAATGGACATGAACGCGGTCACGCGAATGCCCCGCCATTTCATACGATGGCGATGGACTTGGGACACTGACGACGCGTTGGGGCCACAAACATCAAATGCAGTTTTGGATGTGCATGATGAGAGACCAGAGGCAACCATGGAAGCTGTGAGGCACGTTGTGTTGACCAAGAACTATGCTGAACTAATAGATGAAGCATGCAAGAGTGATGAGACAGCGAGGGTGGCAGAAAAACACAGGAAGGCCCTGAAAAGAGAGCTTGATGAGATCAAAAGGAGGAAAGCTGAAGAAGCCTTACACAGGTTCCCTCGCACCTCAAGTGTGCCTTCGTCCACGGGGCCATCATCTGAAAACTCGGAGGTAGGGTCTGGAATAGCAAGCACACAAACCCAGGTCAGGAACCTACCCCGTTCCATCATAAAAGGGCGTCCAAAAGAGGTGAGATACAAGTCGGGGTTGGAGATTCAAGCAAAACACAAGAAAACAAAGAAAGGGACGGGCAATCCGTAAGCAACATTGGAGGACTGTAACTTGGTTGTTGGTGACATTTTTTGTAAGGTAGATGGTCTAAATTTTAAAAAATGGGAGAATGACTCTTGATGGGCATCAGAATTTGAAAGAAAATGCCATGAATGAATGACTACAATTGCCCCGTGTGTGGTACTGAATCTGACATGTTATTTCTAGTGAATCTGCCATGTTATTTCTACTGAATCTGCCATGTTATTTCTACTGAATCTGCCATGTTATTTCTACTGAATCTACCATGTTATTTATACTGAATCTGCCATCGTGTAGATTTCCGTTTTCAGTCAACGCATTTTATTACACATATATTGTATTGTGTGCATACTATGAAAAACTAGTTGAAACGATCGCGTGCAAAAAACGCAAGGTAACGGCTGCTTATGAACTACCATGCTAACCGATACAGTTAGCAATGCAAAAAACCCAAAAGCCAAATGAAAAGAACGATAACTTTCACTAAGCGTGTCTGATCAACTACATTTGCCATGTTTTCAGGCATCATAGACGCATTCAAAAACACCCAACTGGTACTACCAACCACGAACACATAATAATACTGAAACATAAACGTAGCTGCTGTCACACCTAAGTAGGTTCACATGCACACATATATTACAAATATTCAATGTCACTCACACGCCAGCACTATATACTAGGCTATGGGCAGATGCAGTCATAACATAGTACACGGACATAGTTTTAAAAGAACAAGTTGATACCTTACATTCCTCAGCCACAGAATGTAAGGTAGGCATGCAGTATGGAGCACCACGTGATCACTTGTACTTCTTGTTGGCTTTCTTGACAGCTTCCTCTATGAACTCTCGTGCGTTGGCCCGCGTGTTGAAATCTTCATTCATCAACCAGTTCCATGTGTATATTTTGCGGAGCTCGACGACCATTGCAGCTGTGACGACAGGGACCCGTCGACCTTCCCACTTTGCAAGGTATTCCAACATGTGAAAGCCACAGTCATGCCTATAAAGAAAAGAATCAGGTCAACTAAAGAGAACAGAAAAAATCATAAACTTCAATGCAGAGGTGACAAAAAAGGTTTGGGATTGGTGTGGAGGACACATGGAAAAAGATAGTAATTACCGGTTTCCTTGCTTCGTAGTCGCGACGTACTCAATTGGGAAATGACCGATCTGGACCCTTGAGTTTTCGTAGTGATGGTTCCATGTCTCTTTGAGGTTGTTGATGAAGAATTCAGCATGCGTAGTAAGGTCTGCATCAGCTTCTGAACGCATTGAATCTAGCACCTCAAATCGTTGGTTCTTCAGGTCAAGGCAAATCGCGTAGTGGTGACCACACTTGTCATGTGGGTCGTGTGGTGCAAGCTCGAACATGGGGAACAGTACCTGCAAAGTAAGATAAAGGAAAAAAGAAAAAGCAGAGTTCACATCAAAAACAGCAATGATGTAGTTGGAAAAATGATATGTAAAGATATCGCCGGATGCACTAAGAGGTACATGAATGACAAAGCAGCAAGTGTCCAAAAGTACACCCATAGAGAATGTTTAGTTGCCATGTGTAATTAAAAGAAGTTGCCATCCATGTATGAACAAAGTTGCCCAGTATTTTAGTTGAAGTTGCCACATAAGTTGCATTAAAAAGCAGTCAAACTCATTTTACATGGCAGCTGTTGCCACATGAAACATCTGTCACAAAACAGTGTGTAGCCCACATGCGAAGCATAGCTACTGACAAAACATAGCATGGGAGGAAAATGTGCAAAAAGGAAGGAATACTCACACATTTCTTCATTGTGAGCTTGAATTCACCATGCGCAGCAAAATGCTTCCTTAGGATTTTATGGTGGAAGTCACCATCCCATATTTTGCAGGTCACACTGTAATGCATGATTGTTTTGTCGGGACAAATATCCATATGCCTGTTGATGAAGTCAATCCCACACACAACTACATTCTTCGACATTTTACCGAGTGGCCTCACAGACTCGGCAAGATCACCCAGGTCAACGTACGTCGTATCACATTGTATGATCTTGGTTTTGTCCAAACATGAGCTGTATGAAAATGATATAACATAAAAGAATCATGTCTCTACTAAGTAAAAAATAGAAATAAAACGTAAACAAAGCATCTCTAGAATAGCAAAAGGAAAAAAAATAAGAGGAAAGCAAGTGAGGGGTTATGTGGTGTGGGCATTACGCTTTCAGCTCCTTCATGTGCTTGCTGTTGGACCTCGCATTTCCAAAACGCTTGACAATATCGTACAGCTGGTTCTGCTCCTTTATGGCCTTGACTTCGGGCTCATAGTCATCCGCGGGTGGTGCGTGAACTACCCTATGCTGCCTCACAGAACCAGGGGTGGCACTTCTAACGGTATCCTCGGATACCGATTCAGCAGGCACGTTAGAACTTGATTGCCCCTGACCTCGTGAGGACCTCCTCTGCAATGTTGCCTCCTCAATCCTGCGGTAAGCTTCATCAAGTGACGGCGTAATCTCCTCAGGGGTGGCTGCAAGGATCAAACAGTGGGTTAGGATACCTGGAAACAAAACAAGTTTATTGTGAAAGAAAGGGTGCAGAATATGAAATGTAGGTGCAAAAAATAGGGAGTTGCCATGTGGAGGCAACTCCAGTTGCCAGGTGTAGTGCACTGTAGTTGCCATGTGGCAACAACTACAGTTGCCACGTGGGTTGAACTATAGTTGCCATGTTGCAGTGACTCCAGTTGCCATGTGCTTGGCGAATGGAATTGCAACATGGCAACAAACTGTAGGTGACATGGTGCAGCAACTCCAGTTGCCATGTGCATCAGATGAGATTTGCCATCACCAGTGAGAAACCGAAAAAAGCTTGTGACAAACGTCAGACTAAAAAATGTAGAAAACAAAATGATAAACACACAAAAAATGTTCCTTGCACTATCGGCTCTACAAACTTCACAGCCTTCCTACCATCAGCCATTGGCTGCGCCATCATTGGGGCCATGCCTGCCGGGAAAGCAAAGGCAACTGGCATAGGATCTTGCACCACTGGTTCATCTTGACTGCGATCGATGCCAAGGCTACAACTCGGTGGGGTGAAGGCCATTGGGTGCCTCTCCTCCCTACCAGCCGGATCGCGAGGAAGTTGCTTCGCAGAATCCAGGGGTGACAGATCAACAAACATTTCTGCCTCATCTGCTGCAGTATCATCAGGCTTATTAGTAGGGCGGGGCGTGCTGCCAGCGGTATCAACCGCAACTTTCTTGCCAATCTTCTTGTTTGGGCTGTATGGGACACCAATGTTGACTGGGAGCTTAGAAGTGCGCAGATTTAAGCTGGGGTTCTCCACGGCGGGTAAAGACGCAGTCTGCTCAGGACGTTCACCTCCGTCCGTCGTGCCCGGCTTGCCACCTGCGTCAGTTGCACTCCGGACTGCCGTTTTCTCCATAACATTTCTTTTGGCAGGTGGTGGGAACAGTGTGGACGCAGGCACATAACCAGAGTCATCTCTGCTGCTCCTAGCTACAGCTGGTGTGTTGGGTATGTCTGCAGATTGCTTGCGGGGGCTACGCCGCCTAGGTGGAAGACCAGCTCGCGTAACGGTCGCCGTAGCAACCTCTGGACCACCAGAAGCTGGAGCTGTTGTGCCAAGAGTCTCACCTGTGGATGGCATCTCATTCTGAATTATCGCCGCAGCCCCTTCTTTTGTGGACGCAGAAGTGCCACCAGCCACACGCTTGGAATCCGTATCAGATGAGCGGGAATCTTCCTTGCTTAGGTTGATATTGGGAGCGTCCACTTCAACACTTGCTGATCGGGTGGCATGGGTCATAGCAACATCCTTCATTGCCAACAGAGTGGGCAATATCTCAGCAGTCCTGGCAGATACTGACTCATCACTCCCAGATGTACGAATGCCTGTTGTTGTAGCCTGCACATCTGCAACCGGTGGAGATGGTCGGCCGCTTGCATCGGAGCTAGTGGGAACAGTGGATGGTGTAGCAGCAGTTTTGTCGACTGGTGCATCATGAACATCTGAGTTGCCACCTGTCGACAGCTTTGAATGAATGCGTTCGAGTGGGTCTCTAGTGTTCTGCTTGGTCACGCGTGTAGTAGGCTTCTTCACCCTGCAAGAAAAGCACATGAAGAGTACAAAAATTTGAACAAAATAGTTGCCATGGTAGCCATCTTAAAAATGGAAAAATGTGTGATGTGCCAGAGCTGCCATTTGAGAACTAGGTATGGATGAGCACACAAGACAATGTAGGGGGGTGGAAGCCAATGGAAAGCTGGTAGTTGCCATATAAGTGGAGTAAGAATTGCCATGTGGCCTAGTTAGCAGTTGCCATGCAGAACAAGCAGGAGTTGCCATGCAGCAAAAAAATAGATCATGAGAAAACAACAGTTGCCATGTGGGACTGATGGCAGTAGCCCATGTGGCAAGCTGGACAGCTACATTGAAAAGCAGACGGGTAGTTGCCGCATAAATGTATAAACTAAAAAGGTTGTATATGATCTAGAATGCATCAAGCAAAAATGTAGCACTATGACAATGAAAAAACAGGGATAACCTACTTCTTGACTGTCTTCCTCAAGTCTACCAACACGACAGGATCCCCAGTGTTGGACGTCGACGTACGAGGAGACGACCTAGTGGAAGGGGTGTCACCAGCAATGGGGGCACCCTTGTTCAATCAGGCAGAAACACGGGTTGGCGTTAGTGCTTGTTTCTTCATAACTGCTCGTCCACCAGCTGTCGCCTCACTACACGTAGAAAAAATGGCAAAAAAGGTACCAAGTGTGAGACACGAAAATCATGCCACGCTTAGCAAACAATGAAAAAAAGGGTCGGTCTGTTAAAAAGGAGAGACAAACAAAACACTAAATAGATGTAGAACCTCCTCCTAGCAGCTAAGGGATCGGTCCTAGACCTCTTGCCAACAGAGCCCTGCCCAACATCCTCTGGAGCCCTGCCCCTCTTTGAGGGCGACACCCCCTTGTCTCTCGCAACTGTCTGTTCAATGACTTTCTGCGGTGGGGGGACATCTGGTGCAGCCTTGTCCTTCTTACCACCTGCACGAACTTCAACATGTTCATCATCATCGGTTTCATGTTGCACATTCTCCATGTCATCATCATCGTCCTTGTCGAGACCAGCATCTCCATCAAGTTCATCTTGCGTGTCAGGAAGCTCCTGGGAGCTATTGTAGTCGTACCGGCCACGGCAACCAGTTGGCCGAGGTGTTCGTTCTGCAACAAATGGTGTGAACTGCCTCGCAACCGCGTCGCTATCAGAGCCATTAAGTGCCGTCCAACCCTCAACCAACTTCCCGAGCAAGCTGGTCATGCCGAAAGCAAACTGCCCAACTAGATGCTCAACAGGTGCCCTCGCCTATGCATGAAACAAAAAGCAACAGTAACCAACCATATTAGAGTCACGTGCGCAAGAACAAATAAACCAAAACAACCATAGAGATATATCAAAAAAAGAAGAGAAAAACAATTTCAAAAAACAAAATAAACATCCTTGATTACCTCAGCAGGACAAGACGAAGCTGAGTGCACGTCCATCCACTTGCCAAAGTTTTGAGGCCCACCAAACACGTTGTAGTCTATAGCATGCTTGGCCATCAGCTGGAAATCATCAAAAACAACTAGGATGTAAGAGAGAAAATAAGGAACAATGACTAACAATTCATGTATTGCAAAAAAAGAGGGAGAAATTAGAAGTTTCAACACGGATGGCAGAGTTGCCGTGTGGCGTCAGACATGGGTGCCATGTGTAGACAGCCATGGCTGACAAGGTATTCATCTCTTGTTAGCCACAAATGGTTGCCGTATGGGGATTTTTTTCATATGTTATGCAGCATTGAAATTGAAGAATGTCGTGCAAGAAAGGAGGCAGAACTAACCTGCAGTTTCCCATATTTTGTATCAGTTATCCTGTCTGCGGCAAGCACAGCCTTGACAGCATTGTACGTCCACGCAGAGACAGCAAACTTATGTGGAGGCGGCAGGCCTCCTATCCCAGTAAAGTCGACGGTGGACAGATCAAGACGATCAACGTACATGAGCTGGTATACACAATTTAAAAGAAAAATATGTCAGTTGCCATCATGCTATGTTGAAAAAGAAGCTAATGTAGAGTCCTTCAGTCATCAAGTTGAAGGGGAATGAAAGGGAAAAGATTTGCCATCTATCTGTGTTAGTTGCCATCATGATGTGCTGGCAGTTGCCATCTTGTTATGATGATAGTTGCCACAAGCTCAACATCATGGTTGCCATGCATATTGTATAAACAGAGAGTGGATGTATGAAATGAACATTTTTTTGTGTTGTTGAAAAATGCTATTGCCTTGTAGGCAGCAACCACAGATGCCATGGATCAAACATAAGTCACTTTCACATGTAAACAATTCACATAAACAATGAAAACAAAAGGGTTGCCATGCATGATCTTGTAATGTTCACACTTATCAATAGCTGACATGTTGATTTGGGAAAACATTCAACCGTGGTAAGAGTATTTGCAAAAGAGTAGGGGAAAATACCATTAAGTGCAGTCGACAGCCCTTCTGGTACTTCTTGTTTGAGAATGCATCATGTAGGAAGTCCGCGATGAATTTACACCAATTCATGTTCTTCACGTCTTTCAGCTTCGCCTGCATGACACAAATTTCAGGACAAAAAATTGCCGCATCAGCATTCAAATGAAAGCATCAAAAAACTGGCAGTGACTAGCTTCTAGATGACATCAGAATCAAAAGATTGAAGGAAGAAATGAGTAGAGATAGAGCATTCACCGGGATGGGGAAGCACTTGTTGCTTGGGCGAAGAGATG
Source organism: Thinopyrum obtusiflorum (assembly GCA_036873465.1). NCBI lineage: Eukaryota > Viridiplantae > Streptophyta > Magnoliopsida > Poales > Poaceae > Thinopyrum > Thinopyrum obtusiflorum. The sequence continues at coordinate 63,828 of JAAAWM010011364.1, read as the reverse complement.
TGGTAGGCACAAAAACAGCTGAGATCAGGTACATGAGGAGCTTCATCTTAAAAACCTCGCCATGGGTTTTCATACCCTCCAGCGAAGTTGCCAGCACAGTCGTATTCGGCATGGATGCCATCCCAGGAAACAAACGGGCAAACAAGACTTCCTCAATCTTATTATTCACCTCGTACGGGACTTTGATTTCTCCACGGGGCACACCCAAAGTGCAGAACACGGATTCCTCGTCCAAAGGCAATCTTCCACGTCTCGGAATCACAAATTCCCTGGAGGCAGGATCATAAATCTCACCGAGCCAGTCGCATACAGGGTTCACTAGGTTCTTGCACCGAACATCCATCAGAGCCTGCATCCCCATCTCACCAGCAGCTCCCTTCTGCTCGTCAGTAAATCCCTCGGTCAATATAGTCAGGCGTTCTTGCGAAGCCCTATTGCGATAACGTTTCTTCTTCTGCATAACAGACAAATGATCATTTGTTGCCATGTTTGAATGTCGTGAAAATTTGGTTTCTAACAGAAGATTACGAATTCAATGTGACATTAAAACATATAGCGTGGAAAGTGACCTCATCGCCATCTTTTGTACGACCAGTTGCGTGATTCTGTTGCGGTAACTCCATGAAGTCATCATCATCGTCTTGATGGTCGCCGCGAGCCATTGTGCTGAGGTAAGAACAAAACACATGTCAGCATGAAATGAAAACACAGCCGACAGATACAGAAAGAACTGCATAAAGTAAGTATTCACTTGATATCATCGATGAACAAAAAACTAAAACTCTAATGGTTGCCCCAAAGTTTAAGCATCTGAAAGAGGACAGTAACTGCCATGTGCTGAACATGCACAAAAAGGCAGAAAAAATAAATCAAAATGGAAAAGCAATTGCAGAAGCATGGCAAACTGGACGTGTATGAGCTTATGAAGGAAGCAGTTGCCAGCTAGCAGAATCTACTTGCCATATTGGCTCAATTGAAAGTGGCAAATGAGGCAAGATCATAGGAACACCCACACCCCCTAGGATTGTCCAACAAGAAATGTGGCAACTAAACACATTGGCTTCATAAAAAATGTACAGATCGTAACACACTTTAAAAATGTTCAAGTTGCCATGTTAGCACAAGACACTCCAAAAAAAGGCACACATCTTCCACTGCACAAACATATAATGTGGCAACCCTCACACCCTGGCCTCATATAAAAATGAGTTGCCATGTGTTCACAAGCAAATGTACTAGGTTCAAGTTGCCATGTTAAATGCAAGGCACTTCAAAAAAGGGCAGACAACTTCCACTACACAGCATGTAATGTGGCAATTCACACCCTGGCCTCATATAAAAAATGAGTTGCCATGTAATACAGCCAAATATGTTCAGATATCACAAGTCAGCATGGCAAAACGCAAATTGAGTCTATAGTACAGTGAATTTGCCCATTATCCTGCCTACAGCATGGCAACAGCCATAGTGTGTACACAAAATTAGTTGCCACATGGAAAGCATATTTGTGGCAACTGACACGGTTGATCAGGAAATTAGTTGCCATCAGTGAAGATAGTTGTTGAAAATGCCATGGCTGCCATTATCCTACACTTTGAAATGCACCTAACTAGATCTAGGGTTCATTCGCAACTATCATATCCTGAAATTTAACAACAAAAAACTCCCTACACTGATGGCCATAGCATTCCGAAGCAATACATAACTAACATCTAGAAAAATCGTCGGCTCAATCACAAGGCAGAACCCGGATGTGGCTGCGGACAGGCCGATCCACACCGGCATGGCTGCCACCGCGGCGGCGACGAAACTGCGCAATGCCGCCCTAAACGGCAAGCACCGGACTCCACCGCCGACGGGGACGCCGGAGCACCGCGAAACCACCGAAATCTCGAGGAATTTCGAGCGGAAATTGACCACATAGGGGGGGGGGCGGAAATGCAGGCAGGAATGTGAGCGTGGGATGGAGCATTACCTTCAATCTGCGGCTCTCCGGCGACGACGCTCCGGTCCGGCGAGCCCCACCAACGGCCGCGAATGCCGTCGACTCTTCCGCCTCCGCCGCCGCCTTCTCCTCTCGGCTTCTCCTCCAATCGACTGAACTGGTGTGGATGGTGGGTTGGGGGAGTAATGAAGTGGAGGGGAGTAATGGAACCGTGAGGGGAGGGGGAGCGAAGTGGCGAGACGTGGTAGACGGCAACCGCAGTAGGGCGTGGCGTGCGGGCGCGACGGCAGTTCCACCGCACGCCTCGACCGGCAACCGTTGACCGGGAGAGAAAACCAGCGTGCGGGCAAACTCCCTCACACGCTGCTACCTCTTGAGCATGCGTTGGTTTTCCCTTGAAGAGGAAAGGGTGATGCAGCAAAGTAGCGTAAGTATTTCCCTCAGTTTTTGAGAACCAAGGTATCAATCCAGTAGGAGACTACACGCAAGTCCCTCGTACCTGCACAAACAATCAAGAACCTTGCAACCAACGCGATAAAGGGGTTGTCAGTCCCTTCATGGCCACTTGCAAAAGTGAGATCTGTTAAAGATAATAAGATAAATATTTTTGGTATTTTTTTGTATAGATTGAAAAGTAAAGATTGCAAAATAAAAAGCGGCAGAAATAGCACGTTGGCGGGAGATTAATATGATGGAAGATAGACCCGGGGGCCATAGGTTTCACTAGTGGCTTCTCTCAAGATAGCATAATTTACGGTGGGTGAACAAATTACTGTCGAGCAATTGATAGAAAAGCGCATAGTTGTGAGAATATCTAGGCATGTGTATATAGGTATCACGTCCGTGACAAGTAGACCGAAACGATTCTGCATCTACTACTATTACTCCACACATCGACCGCTATCCAGCATGCATCTAGAGTATTAAGTTCATAAGAACAGAGTAACGCATTAGGCAAGATGACATGATGTAGAGGGATAAACTCAAGAAATATGATATAAACCCCATGTTTTTATCCTCGATGGCAAAAATACAATACGTGCCTTGCTGCCCCTGCTGTCACTGGGAAAGGACACCACAAGATTGAACCCAAAGCTAAGCACTTCTCCCATTGCAAGAAAGATCAATCTAGTAGGCCAAACCAAATTGATAATTCGAAGAGACTTGCAAAGATATTAAATCATGCATAAAAGAATTCAGAGAAGAATCAAATATTTTTCATAAATAATCTTGATCATAAACCCACAATTCATCGGATCTCGACAAACACACCGCAAAAAGAATTACATCGAACAGATCTCCAAGAGAATCGAGGAGAACTTTGTATTGAGATCCAAAGAGAGAGAAGAAGCCATCTAGCTAATAACTATGGATCCGAAGGTCTGTGGTAAACTACTCACACATCATCGAAGAGGCTATGGTGTTGATGTAGAAGCCCTCCGTGATCGATTCCCCCTCCGGCGGAGCACCGGAGAAGGCCCCAAGATGGGATCTCATGGGTACAGAAGGTTACGGTGGTGGAAATAGGGTTTCGTGGTGCTCTCGGATGTTTTCAGGGTATATGAGTATATATAGGCGAAAGAAGTAGGTCGATGGAGCCACGAGGGGCCCACGAGGGTGGGGGGCGCGCCTCCCTGCCTCGTGGTCGCCTCGTTGCTTCCTTGACATCCACTCCAAGTCTCCTGGATTACGTTTGTTCCAAAAATAACTCTTCCGAAGGTTTCATTCCGTTTGGACTCCGTTTGATATTCCTTTTCTACGAAACACTGAAATAGGCAAAAAAACAGCAATTTGCACTAGGCCTTCGGTTAATAGGTTAGTCCCAAAAATAATATAAAAGTGCATTACAAAGCCCATTAAACATCCAAAACAGATAATATAATAGCATGGAACAATCAAAAATTATAGATACATTGGAGACGTATCAAGCATCCCCAAGCTTAATTCATGCTCGTCCTCGAGTAGGTAAATGATAAAAACAGAATTTTTGATGTGGAATGCTACCTAACATAATTTTCTAAGTAATTCTCTTTATTGTGGCATGAATGTTCAGATCCGAAAGATTCAAGACAAAAGTTTAATATTGACATAAAAATAATAATACTTCAAGCATACTAACAAAGCAATCATGTCTTCTCAAAATAACATGGCCAAAGAAAGTTATCCCTACAAAATCATATAGTCTGGCTATGCTCTATCTTCATCACACAAAATATTTAAATCATGCACAACCCCGATGACAAGCCAAGCAATTGTTACATACTTTTGATGTTCTCAAACTTTTTCAATCTTCAAGCAATATAGGAGCGTGAGCCATGGACATAGCACTATATGTGAAATAGAATGGTGGTTGTGGAGAAGACAAAAAGGAGAAGATAGTCTCACATCAACTAGGCGTATCAACGGGCCCCCCCCCCCCCCCCCCCCCCCCCCCCCCCCCCCCCCCCCCCCCCCCCCCCCCCCCCCCCCCCCCCCCCCCCCCCCCCCCCCCCCCCCCCCCCCCCCCCCCCCCCCCCCCCCCCCCCCCCCCCCCCCCCCCCCCCCCCCCCCCCCCCCCCCCCCCCCCCCCCCCCCCCCCCCCCCCCCCCCCCCCCCCCCCCCCCCCCCCCCCCCCCCCCCCCCCCCCCCCCCCCCCCCCCCCCCCCCCCCCCCCCCCCCCCCCCCCCCCCCCCCCCCCCCCCCCCCCCCCCCCCCCCCCCCCCCCCCCCCCCCCCCCCCCCCCCCCCCCCCCCCCCCCCCCCCCCCCCCCCCCCCCCCCCCCCCCCCCCCCCCCCCCCCCCCCCCCCCCCCCCCCCCCCCCCCCCCCCCCCCCCCCCCCCCCCCCCCCCCCCCCCCCCCCCCCCCCCCCCCCCCCCCCCCCCCCCCCCCCCCCCCCCCCCCCCCCCCCCCCCCCCCCCCCCCCCCCCCCCCCCCCCCCCCCCCCCCCCCCCCCCCCCCCCCCCCCCCCCCCCCCCCCCCCCCCCCCCCCCCCCCCCCCCCCCCCCCCCCCCCCCCCCCCCCCCCCCCCCCCCCCCCCCCCCCCCCCCCCCCCCCCCCCCCCCCCCCCCCCCCCCCCCCCCCCCCCCCCCCCCCCCCCCCCCCCCCCCCCCCCCCCCCCCCCCCCCCCCCCCCCCCCCCCCCCCCCCCCCCCCCCCCCCCCCCCCCCCCCCCCCCCCCCCCCCCCCCCCCCCCCCCCCCCCCCCCCCCCCCCCCCCCCCCCCCCCCCCCCCCCCCCCCCCCCCCCCCCCCCCCCCCCCCCCCCCCCCCCCCCCCCCCCCCCCCCCCCCCCCCCCCCCCCCCCCCCCCCCCCCCCCCCCCCCCCCCCCCCCCCCCCCCCCCCCCCCCCCCCCCCCCCCCCCCCCCCCCCCCCCCCCCCCCCCCCCCCCCCCCCCCCCCCCCCCCCCCCCCCCCCCCCCCCCCCCCCCCCCCCCCCCCCCCCCCCCCCCCCCCCCCCCCCCCCCCCCCCCCCCCCCCCCCCCCCCCCCCCCCCCCCCCCCCCCCCCCCCCCCCCCCCCCCCCCCCCCCCCCCCCCCCCCCCCCCCCCCAAAGCAAATTACCATGCTGTTCTAAAGGACTCTCAAAATAATATAAGTGAAGCATGAGAGATCAATAATTTCTATAAAATAAAACCACCACCGTGCTCTAAAATATATAAGTGAAGCATTAGAGCAAAAATTATTTAGCTCAAAAGATATAAGTGAAGCACATAGAGTATTCTAATAAATTCCGATTCATGTGTGTCTCTCCAAAAGGTGTGTCAAAGACTCAAATCATAGAAGATGCTCCAAGCAAAACACATATCATGTGGTGAATAAAAATATAGCCTCAAGTAAAGTTACCGATAGACGAAGACGAAAGAGGGGATGCCTTCCGGGGCATCCCCAAGCTTAGGCTTTTGGTTGTCCTTGAATTTTACCTTGGGGTGCCTTGGGAATCCCCAAGCTTAGGCTCTTGCCACTCCTTATTCCATAATCCATCAAATCTTTACCCAAAAACTTGAAAACTTCACAACACAAAACTCAACAGAAAATCTCATGAGCTTCGTTAGCGAAATAAAACAAACCACCACAATAAGGTACTGCAATGAACTCATTCTTTATTTATATTGGTGTTAAACCTACTGTATTCCAACTTCTCTATGGTTCATACCCCCCCCCCCCCGATACTAGCCATAGAACAACACACGAAAAACAGAATCTGTCAAAAACAGAACAGTCTGTAGCAATCTGATTTATTCGAATACTTCTGGAACTACAAAAATTCTGAAAAACTAGGACAACCTGGATAATTTGTATATTGACCTACTTCAAAAAGAATTGGTATTTTATCACGTTCTGGTGAATTTTAATAATTATTTTCATGAGTGAAAAGTTTCTGTCTTTTTCAGCAAGATCAATAATTATCACCCAAGAAGATCCTATTGGTTCTACTTGGCACAAACACTAATTAAAACATAAAAACGCATCTAAACAGAGGCTAGATGAATTATTTATTACTAAACAGAAGCAAAAAGCAAGAAACAAAAATAAAATTGGGTTGCCTCCCAACAAGCGCTATCGTTTAACGCCCCTAGCTAGGCATAAAAGCAAGAATAGATCTAGGTATTATCATCTTTGGTATGCAATCCATAAGTGGCTCTCATAATAGATTCATAAGGTAATTTAATTTTTTTTCCTAGGAAAGTGTTCCATACCTTTCCTGAATGGAAATTGGAATCTAATTTTCCTTCTTTCATATCAATAATTGCACCAATCGTTCTAAGGAAAGGTCTACCAAGAATAATAGGACATGTAGGATTGCAACCTATATCAAGAACAATGAAATCTACGGGCACATAATTCCTATTTGCAACAATAAGAACATCATTAATCCTTTCCATAGGTTTCTTAATGGTGGAATCCGCAAGATGCAAATTTAAAGAACAATCATCAAATTCACTGAAACCTAACACATCACACAAAGTTTTTGGAATCGTGGAAACACTAGCACCCAAATCACATAAAGCATAGCATTCATGATCTTTAATCTTTAATTTTAATAGTAGGTTCCCACTCATCATAAAGTTTTCTAGGGATAGAGACTTCTAATTCAAGCTTTTCTTCATAAGATTGCATTAAAGCATCAACGATATGTTTAGTAAAATCTTTATTTTGATCATAAGCATGAGGAGAATTTAACACGGATTGCAACAAAGAAATACAATCTATCAAAGAACAATTATCATAATTGAATTCCTTGAAATCCAAAATAGTGGGTTCGTTGCTATGTAAAGTTTTGACCTCTTCAATCCCACTTTTACCAATTTTTGCATCAAGATCTAAAAACTCCGAATCATTGGGACGTCTTTTAACTAAAGTTGACTCATCTCTTGTCCCATCATTATCAAGATTCATATTGCAAAACAAAGATTTAATAGGTGACACATCAATCACTTTTAGATCTTCATCCTTATTGTCATGAAAACTAGAAGAACACACTTTCATAAAGCAATCTTTTTTAGCACACATCCTAGCGGTTCTTTATTTGCACTCATCAATGGAAATTCTCATAGATTTGAGAGACTCATTGATATCATGCTTAGGTGGAATAGATCTAAGTTTCAAAGAATCAACATCAAGAGAAATTCTATCCACGTTCCTAGCCAACTCATCAATCTTAGGCAATTTTTCTTCAAGCAAAGCATTGAAATTCTTTTGCGAAATCATAAATTCTTTAACACTAGTCTCAAAATCAGAGGGCATCTTATTAAAATTTCCATAAGAGTTATTGTAGGAATTACCATAATTATTAGAGGAATTACTAGGAAACGGCCTAGAATTAAAGTTTTCTCTATATGCGTTGTTACCAAAATTGTTCCTACCAACAAAATTCACATCCATAGATTCATTATTATTCTCAATCAAAGTAGACAAAGGTGTTAGAGTTATATTGGTGATGACCTTTGGCCTTTTGTATCCTAGCCTTTTGGCATCCTCTTGTACATATGATGGCTTTGGCCTCCCTAGTAATACAAGTTGCATATCTTCCTAACATGGTATTGAGCTTAGGTCCTTTTTTTGCACGATTGCAACTCGTGCTGGATCCATCTAGTACTACCGCTGCCGCTGTCTTCTTTCAGGCCGGCTGAACTTCTCCGATCTTCTCCGGCTTGGCCGCGACGCCCTGGCTGCCATCGCTTCCCAGGCTGCCGGTTCCCCTTCTCTGACCTCCCCGTCTAGATCTCTGGTCTGGTAGCCTGTACCTGGTCCGCTACTTCCTTCTGGCCATCGCAAGATTCTCAACCGACTGGACCTCCTCCACCTGCTGCACATCCCGCTGCACCACCTCCACCCGCTGCACATCCCGCTGCCGCCCCTGCTATCTCTGGCCGCCGCTCCCTCTACCTGCCGGCCGCTGAAGTCCGGCGCGGATCCGCCTCCCCTACAAGCTCCGGTCACGGTGACCCTCCGTCCGCCACAGCCACCGCACGATTATCCGGCCGCTGCTACTCCAGATCGAGCCGGCCATCCAGAGTCAATCCTACAGGACGTTGCCGCCCCATCGGTTCCTCTCCTGCGGGTCAAGGGTCAACCCATTTCCTCACGGGTGTATATGCTACGCTCCTGTTCGCATGGATTGCTAGCTTCTGCCTACGTGTCTACTTGATTGGGTTGCTCGTGGGCCAACGTGCTATTTGGCTGATTGGCCTGGCTGAGGACTGACTTGTTAGTCTGCTGTTGCCAAAAAAAGAGAAAAAAGAGAAAAAAAAGAAAAAAGAGAGAGAGAGCGAGAAAAAAAAGGAGCACCATGTCTTTGATGTCATCGAGCTATGTCGCCATCCCACACCGCCGCGTGATATTCGACGGGGTTCCCTACATGGACCCAGTCTCGCGCATACGTCGTCGCTCAGTGCTCGTCCGTCTGTGACATTGTCTTCTATGACGTCTTCAGCAAGCTGTGCTGGTCGCTATTCGTCGACTCCTCTCGCGGCTTCCGCGCGCAGCGGTGACCACTCTACGTCGACTCCCCCAATGGCTTCCATGGGTGGTGGCGACTGCTCATCGACGGCAGGTGTTACTACCTCAACCTCTTCTGTCGTGTCCTTGTCTGCACATGAGATTGCGCAGCTACGATGCCTGCTTGCTGCTTGGGGTTCTCCACCGACAGGTTCTGCAGTTTCCGTGACTGACTCTTCTGGCACTGAGAAACCACCGTCTACTCATTCAGGTACATCCCCATGGATTCTTGATACTGGAGCTTCTTTTCATATGACTTATGATTCTTCCATTTTGACCTCCGTTCGACCTGTTGAGTCTCATGTTCGTGTTCTTACGGCTGATGGCACTCCCCTCCCTGTAGCTAGTCGAGGCACTCTTAGCACTTCTTCATTTCATGTCCCCTCTATCGCTCATGTTCCTCGACTTACCATGTAGCTCATATCTGGTGGTCAGATTGTTGACTTTAGTTGTAGGGTCATTCTCGACTTTGATTCGTGTTCTGTTCAGGATCGTCGCACGGGCGCTCTACTTGGTGCTGGCCCTCGACGCCCTGATGGTTTCTGGGAGCTTGACTGGCTTCGTCTTCCCTCCGCTGCCACTGCCGCCAGTCTCACAACCCCTGTTGCTGCATCCACCAGCTCTTTTCAACAGTGACATCATCGTCTTGGCCATTTATGTGGTTCACGTCTCTCATCCTTGGTTCATAGCGGTGTTCTAGGGTTTGTCTCCGGTAACGCTTCATTGGATTGTTTGGGTTGTAGGCTTGGTAAGCATATTCAGCTACCATATCCTCACAGTGAGTCCATGTCCGAGCGCCCTTTTGATCTCGTTCACTCTGATGTTTGGGGTCCAGCTCCCTTTGCTTCGAAAGGGGGACATCGCTACTATATTATCTTTATAGATGATTTTTCTCGATATACTTGGATCTATTTCATGTCCTCTCGTAGTGAGGTCTTATCTATATACAAAAAATTTGCTGCCATGGTTCATACCCAGTTTTCCACTCCTATTCGTGTGTTTCGCGCAGATTCAGCTGGTGAGTATATCTCCCATGCGCTACGAGGATTCCTTGCTGAGCAAGGTACTCTTCCTCAGTTCTCTTGCCCTGGTGCTCATGCTCAGAATGGTGTGGCTGAGCACAAGCACCGTCACCTTCTTGAGACGACACGCGCAATGATGATCGCCGCCTCTCTTCCACCCCACTTCTGGGCTGAGGCTGTTACCACTTCCGCCTATCTCATCAACATTCAGCCATCTGCTGCTCTACAGGGTGGTATTCCTCTCGAGCGTCTTTTTGGTCGTTCTCCTGATTATTCGGCACTTCGTTCGTTTGGTTGCGTTTGCTATGTTTTGCTTGCCCCTCGTGAACGCACCAAACTGACTGCTCAGTCTGTTGAGTGTGTCTTTCTTGGATACAGTGATGAGCATAAGGGCTATCCTGTTGGCCGTCGGATGCGTATTTCCCGGGATGTGACTTTTGATGAGTCTCGTCCCTTCTACCCACGTCCATCGTCCTCGGCCTTTTCCACGGAGGACATCTCCTTTCTTATGTTTCCTGATACACCTCCCTCTGTACCCAGTATTCCTACTCCTCGCCCCGTTGTTGCAGTTCCGACACCGTCCTCTCCTATGATTTCTTCACCTCCCTCATCGCATGACTCTCCACCTTCATCACCGATACCTTCCCCTTCTCCACCTTCATCACCGATACATTCCCTGTCTCCACCTCCAGTGATTCCACCTCTTCCCTCCTTTCCTTTCCATTATACTCGTCGTCGACGTGTTGTGGATGAGTCTACTGATGTGCCCTCTACCTCTGGTGTGTTGTCTTCCTCTTGTCAGCCGACTTATGGTCTTCGTTCTCATCCTTGTCCGCCCCCTGATCGATATTCTCCTTCTCGCTATGGTCTTTCGACCGTTCTTGAGCCGACTTCTTATCGCGATGCCATTGTTCATCCTGAATGGCAGCTTGCGATGGCAGAGGAGATTGCTCCCCTTGAGCGCAACGGCACGTGGGATCTGGTTTCTCTTCCTCCACGTGTTCGTCCCATCACTTGTAAGTGGGTCTATAAGTTTAAGACTCGCTCTGATGGTTCTCTTGAGCGTTATAAAGCTCGTCTTGTGGCTCGTGGCTTTCAACAGGAGCATGGTCGTGATTACGATGAGACTTTTGCTCCTGTGGCCCATATGACCACTATCCGCACACTTCTCGCCGTGGCATCTGTTCGCCATTGGTCTGTGTCTCATCTTGATGTAAAGAATGCCTTTCTAAATGGTGAGTTGCGCGAGGAGGTTTATATGCATCCACCACTTGGGTATTCTGTTCCTGATGGCATGGTTTGTCGTCTTCGTCGCTCTCTCTATGGCCTTAAGCAAGCCCCTCGTGCTTGGTTTGAGCGCTTCGCCTCTGTGGTGACTGCCGCTGGTTTTTCGCCTAGTGCTCATGATCCAGCGTTGTTTGTCCACCTTTCTGATCATGGTAGGACTCTTCTTCTTCTATATGTTGATGACATGATCATCACCGGCGACGACTCTGAGTACATTGCCTTTGTCAAAGCACGTCTTAATGAACAGTTTCTTATGTCTGATCTTGGTCCTCTTCGCTACTTTCTTGGGATTGAGATTTCCTCCACCTCTGATGGCTTTTTTATTTCCCAAGAAAAGTACATCCATGATCTTCTTTCTCGTGCGGCTCTTAGTGATGACCGCACCGTTGAGACTCCTATGGAGCTTAATGTTCACCTTCGTGCTTCTGATGGTGAGCCCTTGTCTGATCCGACGCGTTATCGTCATCTTGTTGGGAGCCTTGTCTATCTTGCTGTTACTCGTCCAGATATCTCCTATCCTGTCCATATCCTGAGTCAGTTTGTTTCCGCTCCCACTTCAGTTCACTATAGTCACCTTCTTCGTGTTCTACGATATCTTCGTGGCACGATCTCTCATCATCTATTTTTTCCCCGTTCCAGCTCGCTACAGCTTCAGGCCTATTCGGATGCTATGTGGGCTAGTGATCCTTCGGATCGCCGTTCACTTTCTGCTTACTGTGTTTTTCTTGGTGGTTCTCTCATTGCCTGGAAGACAAAGAAATAGACTGCAGTGTCCCGTTCGAGTGCAGAGGCCGAGTTGAGAGCTATGGCTCTTCTGACGGCAGAGGTGACTTGGCTACGATGGTTACTGGAGGACTTTGGTGTTTCTGTTACTACATCTACCACCCTCTTGTCCGACAGTACAGGCGCTATCAGTATTGCGCGGGACCCCGTGAAGCATGAGCTTACCAAGCATATTGGTGTTGATGCTTTTTATGTGCGTGCTGCCGTGCAAGATCATGTTGTTGCTCTTCAGTATGTGCCTTCCGAGTTACAGTTAGCGGACTTCTTCACGAAGGCCCAGACTAGAGCGCAACATAGATTTCACCTCTCCAAACTCTGTGTTGTAGATCCACCATGAGTTTGAGGGGGGGGGCCCCCCCCCGGGGGGGGGGTGTTAGAGTTATATTGGTGATGACCTTTGGCCTTTTGTATCCTAGCCTTTTGGCATCCTCTTGTACATATATATGATGGCTTTGGCCTCCCTAGTAATACAAGTTGCATATCTTCCTAACAAAAGGCATATCATTAGGATCAGAAGAAACACTCTTATTAGCAAACAATTTCATAAGTTCATCCATCTTTCCACTTAAAACATTAATTTCTTCTATTGCATGAACCTTTTTACTAGTAGATCTTTCGGTGTGCCATTGAGAATAATTAACCATAATATTATCTAGGAGTTTAGTAGCTTCTCCTAAAGTGATTTCCATAAAAGTGCCTCCCGCGGCCGAATCTAAAAGATTTCTAGAAGCAAAATTCAATCCAGCATAAATTTTTTGTATGATCATCCATAAATTCAATCCATGAGTAGGGCAATTACGTATCATTAATTTCATCCTCTCCCAAGCTTGTGCAACATGCTCATGATCAAGTTGCTTAAAATTCATAATATCGTTTCTAAGAGAGATGATCTTAGCAGGAGGAAAATACTTAGAGATAAAAGCATCTTTGCACTTATTCCATGAATCAATACTATTTTTAGGCAAAGACGAAAACCAAGTTTTAGCACGATCTCTACGTGAAAACGGAAATAGCTTCAATTTAACAATATCATTATCCACATCTTTCTTCTTTTGCATATCACACAAATCAACAAAGTTGTTTAGATGTGTAGCGGCATCTTCACTAGGAAGGCCAGAGAATTGATCTTTCATGACAAGATTCAGCAAAGCAGCATTAATTTCACAAGATTCAGCATCGGTAATAGGAGCAATCGGAGTGCTAAGAAAATTATTATTGTTGGTATTGGAAAAATCACATAATTTAGTACTGTCTTGAGCCATCGTGACAAACAATCCAACACACAAGCACACAAGAAGCAAGTAAAAAGAGGCGAACGAAAAAGAGGGCGAATAAAACGGCAAAGGTGAAGTGGGAGAGAGGAAAACGAGAGGCAAATGGCAAATAATGTAATGCGAGGGATAGGAGTTTGTGATGGGTACTTGGTATGTCTTGACTTGTGCGTAGATCTCCCCGGCAACGGCGCCAGAAATCCTTCTTGCTACCTCTTGAGCATGCGTTGGTTTTCCCTTGAAGAGGAAATGGTGATGCAGCAAAGTAGCGTAAGTATTTCCCTCAGTTTTTGAGAACCAAGGTATCAATCCAGTAGGAGACTACACGCAAGTCCCTCGTACCTGCACAAACAATCAAGAACCTTGCAACCAACGCGATAAAGGGGTTGTCAGTCCCTCACGACCACTTGTAAAAGTGAGATCTGATAAAGATAATAAGATAAATATTTTTGGTATTTTTGTTGTATAGATTGAAAAATAAAGATTGCAAAATAAAAAGCGGCATAAATAGCACGTTGGCGGGAGATTAATATGATGGAAGATAGACCCGGGGGCCATAGGTTTCACTAGTGGCTTCTCTCAAGATAGCATAATTTACGGTGGGTGAACAAATTACTGTCGAGCAATTGATAGAAAAACGCATAGTTATGAGAATATCTAGGCATGATCATGTATATAGGCATCACGTCCGCGACAAGTAGACCGAAACGATTCTGCATCTACTACTATTACTCCACACATCGACCGCTATTCAGCATGCATCTAGAGTATTAAGTTCATAAGAACAGAGTAACGCATTAGGCAAGATGACATGATGTAGATGGATAAACTCAAGCAATATGATATAAACCCCATGTTTTTATCCTCGATGGCAACAATACAATACGTGCCTTGCTGCCCCTGCTGTCACTGGGAAAGGACACCACAAGATTGAACCCAAAGCTAAGCACTTCTCCCATTGCAAGAAAGATCAATCTAGTAGGCCAAAACAAACTGATAATTCGAAGAGACTTACAAAGATATTAAATCATGCATAAAAGAATTCAGAGAAGAATCAAATATTGTTCATAGATAATCTTGATCATAAACCCACAATTCATCGGATCTCGACAAACACACCGCAAAAAGAATTACATCGAATAGATCTCCAAGAGAATCGAGGAGAACTTTGTATTGAGATCCAACGAGAGAGAAGAAGCCATCTAGCTAATAACTATTGATCTCCACGTAGGACTGCGAAACACTGAAATAGGCAAAAAAACAACAATTTGCACTGGGACTTCGGTTAATAGGTTAGTCCCAAAAATAATATAAAAGTGCATAACAAAGCCCATTAAACATCCAAAACAGATAATATAATAGCATGGAACAATAAAAAATTATAGATACGTTGGAGACGTATCACACGCCACATACACGAGCTGTCCTACGTGGCACACAAAATCAGCCTTTTCGTGCCAAGATTCGTGCAAAAGGCACTGGACGGCGATCGAGGCGTGTGGGCGAGTTGGCTAACCCCCACACGTGTAGGCGTTAATGTTTCCGACGAAAAAAAGGAAAAACTCGTAGGTTGCGACAAGTGGCGCACATGCAACTCAACTAGTGATCGGTTTTGGGAAAAAAGACCGAAATCACTAATTAAAGAGTACTCGTTGCAAAGAACACTCCACTTTCCCAGGTCGCGACAAGTGGCGCACATGCAGCGCGTCACTTATCGCAACCTGGGAGTTTTCCCTTTTTTCGTAGATCCGTTTATTCAAAACGTTTTATCTTTTAAATCGTGTGTCCAAATCTCGAACCGTTTTCATCATTGGATTCCTCGCGCCGAGATCTTCAAAATTAGATCCCATGTTGATGGGTTTTGACAAACTTTTTTTTTCACGAAAAAACCGGACGAAAAAAATCAGGCAAAAAAACCGAAACCGGGAGCACGGTTTTTTTCCCTTTCCGAAAGAGGCACGCCCGTGCCTCTCGCGAAATCACGCCCGTGCCTCTCGTGGAAGCAAAACCGTGACTCTCGTGGAAGGAAAAAAAAACAGAAAACGCGTTTTTTTCCCGTTTCCGAGAGGCACAGCCGTGACTCGCGAAAGCACACCCGTGCCTCTCGCGGAAGCAAAACCATGACTCTCGCGAAAGAAAAAAAAACAGAAAACGCGTATTTTTTTCCCTTTCTGAGAGGCACGGCCGTGACTCTCGCGAAAGCACAATCGTGCCTCTCGCGAAAGCAAAACCGTGACTCTCGCGAAAGAAAAAACAAACAGAAAACGCGTTTTGTTTTTCCCTTTCTGAGAGGCACGGCCGTGACTCTCGCGAAAGCACAACCGTGCCTCTCACGGAAGCAAAACGTGACTCTCGCGAAAGAAAAAAAAACAGAAAACGCGTTTTTTTTCCCGTTTCCGAAAGGCATGGCCGTGACTCTCGCGGAAAAAACCGTGACTTTCGCAAAAGAAAAAGAAAAGAAAATGCGTTTTTTTCGTGCAATTTTTTTTTTGAATTTTTTTTGATCGAAAAGCTAAGGAAGACCGGGGGAAAACCAAAACGTCGAAAAAACCCGGAAAAAACCGTTTAAAAAGCCGAAAACGTGTGCGGAAAAATAAAAAAAACAAAATCCGGAGGGAGCGTCCAGAGCGCGACACGTGGCGAATGGCTGAGAGCGCGTCAAGTGGCACTGATCGTTGCGAGGCTCCCGAAGGAGCGCTCGTTAACTAGTTGCTCTAAAAAAAGGCCGCTTTTCCATTTCAGGAAAAAAATTGAAAAAAAGAGAAAAGGGCCGCTAAACAAAACCTCACATCCCACGTTTCACCTACCCGCGCGCGCAGGACACAGGCTCAATTCCCACTCCCTCCCAGGCCTCCGATTCCCAGATCTTAGCGCATATCGTGCCCAATCTCCCATCTGTTTCCGAAACCTAACCCCGCCCCAATGCGCAGGTGAGCACCGCTTTCCCTCGCCATATCCCCTTATCGTTTCAATTTTTTGCTGAATTTTTCGGTGATCTCTCCGGTAGGGGTCCTGGAGAGGCGTCCCTCCGCCGCCGCCGCGCGCCGGCGCGACTGTTGGTCGCCGTGGCGGCGCTCGTCACTTGCACTATCTGGCTCTGGTCCTCCTCCACCGACCTCACCCTTACCTCCTACAAGGCCCAGGTTCGTTCTCTGGACCGTGCTTGCTTACCGGTGTGTAGCTTAGCTGTATTGTTTGATCTGCTTGGCTATTTCTATGGCAATGGAAGCACACGATATGCTTGTGCTGTTTGCGGGCCAACTGGGGATGCAACTGCTGCATTAGTTAGATGATGTTACGGAATTTCTCCCCATCTTCTCTTCAACAGGGTATTTGTTCAAGTTATTTTTCGTGTTGTTTATTTATTTTTTAGATGAAAGGCATACGCCTGACTTTATAAATAAAGCCACCAGGCATAGTAGCACAACCAGCAAACCAAGCAACCACAGACACATGACAGACGAAAGCAAAGAAGTTCTGATACATGGCTATCAAGCCAAACATGGCACGCAGGCTAGAGATAGGAAGAGTAGAAGGTGTCGCCAGGTAAGAAGCTTCACGTTGTCTGCGCGCCAGGGAAGAAGCCGTAGCCCGAATCTTGGACGACATAATATTGAAGGCCTCGTGATCAGCAGCCCTAGTCAATGATCTCCACTGCTGCAAGAATATGCCAGTTTTAAATAAGCAATCAACAAGATTAGCCGGGAAGATGTGGTCGATGGTAAACTTGTTTCTAGTGGTCCACAGCGACCAACAAATCGCTGCAAACCCCACCCAGAAAACCCGTTTTGAACTCCCAGAGATGCCGTTGACTAGGGCCCTAAGCTCCTCGAAAGAAGAAGGGTTCCAAGACACATGGAGCCAGGAGCGGATGCAACACCAAACAAATTTAGCCAAGGAACACCGAAAGAAAATGTGCTCCGTATTTTCAAGCTCCCCACACAAGGCGCATCTGTCCGATCCAGGGCCGTTCCTTCTTCGGATTTGGTCGGCCGCGGGAAGCTTCCCACGAAAAGCTTGCCACAGAATTTTTTTGATCTTAGGAGGGACACGGGCACTCCATATGCACTTGAACTTGGAAGTAGGTGAGCCCGAACTCATTTTAGCCTATAGGGATTTAACCGAAAAGCAACCAGAGGCAGAGTAGGGCCAGACCACCGAGTCCTCTTCCTTCGAGAGCAAAGGGAAGCAAGCAGTAAGACGGTGCCAATCTTCCAACTCTACAGGAGAGAGCGTCCTACGAAGGTCCAGATCCCAATTATTCACAGAGAGCTCGAAGATTGAGATCTCCGGGTCAGGGCAGTAAGAAAATAAAACCGGGAATGTCACCGCAAGAGTGGCTTCCCCACACCACCAATCTAACCAAAAGCGAGTAAATTTACCATTCTACAAATTTGACCAGGGATTGGAATAACGGGCGAACTTTGACGAGATCTTGCCAGAACTGGGAGCCGCCCGAGGCCGGCGCAAACATGGGGCTAGACTCAGGGTAGTATTTAGCTTTGAGAATGCTAAGCCACAGCGGGGACTCCGAAGAGGACATGATTTTCCACCACCACTTGATGATGAGGCATTTGTTCATGACGGCAGTGTTAATAATGCCCAACCCCCCAAGGTTTTTAGGTCTGCAAATAAGCTTCCATTTGACCATCCTATATTTACGCTTGTTGTCCGCCGAGTTCCAGTAGAACGCACCCTTATGTTTGTCAAACCCAGCGTGGATCCCTCCCGAAAGGAGGTAGAAGCCCATCAGGAACATGGGGAGGGAGGAAAGGCAGGCGTTGATTAAGGCAACCTTGCCAGCTTGGGTGTTGTAGCGGCCTCTCCACGGCATCACCCGGTTGCCCACCTTCGAGACCACCGGGGCGAAATCTTTAGCCAACAGTTTGTGAGGGGAGATCGGGAGGCCAAGGTATTTGAAAGGGAAAGAGCCCAGGGAGCAATTTAATAAATGAGCAACTCTAAGAGCCTCAGAGTACGAGACCCCAGTAACAATAACTTCGCTCTTGGCAAAATTTATCTTGAGACCAGAGAGCGCTTCGAAGCAGAGGAGAAGAAACTTCAGGTGAGCCACACTTTCATCGTTAAGTTCAACCATAATGATGGCATCGTTCGCGTATTGGAGGTGGGATATGCCATTAGGAGCAAGATGGGAGCTGACAGGGGTTATATGTCCAGCAGCCGCCGCCCGAGTCAAGATGTGGGAGAGCGAGTCAGCACGAAATTAAAGAGAAGAGGGAGGCCGGGTCACCCTGCCTCAGGCCCCTGCCGTTGGCGAAGAAGCTGCTGATGGTCCCACTCACCGAGACCGCAGTATGGCCACCCGTGACCAACTGCATAAGCCTGTGTACCACAGCCCCATCGAAGCCCTTGGCCAGGAGCACCTGACGAAGAAAATTCCAACTAACTGAATCGTAAGCTTTCTCGAAACCTAGCTTTAGAATCACCGCTTTAGTGCCACGAACACGCAAGTCATGAGCGATGGTATTTTCTTAATATTTTTTTATTGCTTTGGGGAAAGACCAATAGATGGTGGTGGGGCATTTCTCTGGGGCTTGGGGGTCGAAGAACTCCAAGCCGCTGCAAAAGAAAAGTATGTGAACGATCGTTGTTACGATGGGAGGGACCGGTGGAGGGGGATAGTGTGTTTACCAGAACTTTACCCAAAAAGGCTTTCGCCCCGCTTTATAAATAAAGCAAACCGCCACAGAGCAACCATGCAAGGACTAGTCCACAACTCACACACCCAAGTCTCACGACGATAAGTACAAAAGGTTATGCTGAGGGCACAGCTCAACAAGCCCAAACAAAAAGAAAAAGAACGGCTGGGGGAGGCCGGAGAGCGCGCCCGGCCCTTAATCCGGCTCGGGGGGTGGCGGAGGAGGCGGCGGCGACAGACGAACAGCCATCGAGCGGAGGTCGGCGATGAAGGCAGAGATGGCGTCCCGGTCCTGGGGGCAGCTAAGCGGCCGCCAAAGCTGCAAGTAACCAGAGAGTTTGAAGAGGGCGTCAGTAGCACGTCGAAGCGGGATGCGCTGAATCACAAGCCTATTGCGGATCGTCCAGAGCGTCCAAGCGAGGGCCCCAATCTCCAACCACCTAATGTGGCGAGAATGCAGGGGGGAGTTCTGTAGTTCGGCGAACAGGTCGGGGAAATTGGTGTGGCACCAACTGCCACCAACCACCTCTCTGAAGCAGCTCCAAATAAATTGAGTGGACACACAAGAGAAGATGTGATTCGAGTCTTCGGGGACACCACAGAGCGGGCATAGGCCACTACCAGGGCCATTACGCTTGCGAACCTCCACCCCGGACGGGGTCCGCCCGCGAATCCATTGCCACATGAAAATTCGAATCTTCAGAGGCAGGCGGATGGACCAAACCCCCCCCCCCCCCCCCCCCCCCCCCCCCCCCCCCCAGAAACGAGACTGGACTCTGGCGATCTCATGATGCAGAGTCTCGTGCAGGCTATAGAAGCTCAGGAGGAACAAGAGGAGGCTGGATCAGATCCGTGCCAGCGTCCACCACAGGCTCGTGTAGGGCGACGCAGTCGAGCAACTCATGCCAAGCGGCAGAATCCGGAGGCCCAAATGGTCTCCGGAAGGCGAGGCGCCCTAAGTCAATAAGGGCCCTCTCAACAGAGATCCAAGGGTCAACGGCGATAGAGAAGAGGTCAGGGAAGCGTGCGGCGAAGGGGGAGTCTCCCGCCCACCGGTCGAACCAAAACAGAGTCGCCGCCCCAGATCCAACTAAAATGGAGGTCCCAATGCAAAGAACCGGGAGTAGTTGGATGACCGACTGCCAGAACTGGGAGCCGCCAGATCTCTGACAGAAGGCGAGGGGTTGCCCACGCAGGTATTTGTTCCGAATGATGTCTAACCAGAGGCCACCTTGCCCTTGCGAAATGCGCCATAGCCAGCGGGATAGAAGGGCGATGTTCATGCGCTTAGAGCACATGATCCCGAGGCCTCCTTGCTCCCTCGGCTTGCAGATGTCCGGCCAGCTGACCATATGGTATTTCTGCTTATTGTTGTCACCAGCCCAGTAGAAACGAGACTGGACTCTGGCGATCTCATGATGCAGAGTCTCGTGCAGGCTATAGAAGCTCAGGAGGAACAAGAGGAGGCTGGATTGGGAGGAGTTGATGAGAATCGTCCGGGCCGCCTTCGACAACCACCTACCCTGCCAAGGCTCAATGCGCGTCTGCAGCTTGGCCACGGTCGGACGCAAGTCGGTGACGGTGAGCCGAGAGTCACTAATGGGCGTCCCCAAGTAGGTCGTGGGGAAGAAGCCCAAGAGGCAGTTAAGACGGTTGGCAATGCCCAGGCATTCCTCCGGCAGTTAAGACGGTTTACCAGAACTTTCATTATTTTGTGTAGTTGATCTATATGGTTGGTGATCCGCAAGAAAAGATATATATGGTTGCTGCTATTAGTTTATTGTGGATTTGGATGATATAATTGGAGACAATGCAAATGCATTTAAATTGGTTAGAAAGAATTACTACCTTCTCCGTGGAAATCATTGGGACACTTTGATTGCTCACGAGGATGTATTTCCTAGTGGTGAACTGGATGACTTTGCATTTTAAAATATTCTATTCTAATGATAAACAATAGTATCAGAAATAAATATTGTTTAGTGGCAATATGCCTTTTGAAATGCATCATTTTAGTTTGTGGGCTGATAAGCTGATTTTAACTAATTGCATGTGGACTATTACAATGACAATATGTGCATTGTGTATTTGAATTCTCAATGAAATGATTTCTTATACTAACATCGATGCTATTATTCAAGGATGTTGATGTAAATAAGTTGTGGAGAACTGCAAATTCAAATGGCTGGAGAGCTTCTTCTGCACCACGATCATATTGGCCTCGTATGTTTGTCTCTGTAACCTCTCTGGAAGTTGACGGTCATATTCTTAGCAAATGATGGTAAAAGTGGATATGCTGAAGTTAATTAATGTACCTGCAGCCCCACCAACTGAGTCTGAGACTAATGGGTACTTGCGTGTCCGATGCAATGGTGGCTTGAACCAACAACGTACCGCGGTGATTAATGAATAAGCTCTCCCTTTATCTCTAAGAAGCATGTTTGATCACAATACTTGCTATTTTTTGAACCCGGTTCCACATTTTCCGTAACTTCCATAACAGAAAGTAAAAAAAAGAAGGTGAAAACGAGAATACGGGTTCAACGCACTAGTGGGAAACCCACTGTCCAACACCATTCTTGGAGACGAACTATGGGACGAAAACCACCAGCACTAAATCGCTGGAGTTACTATGATTATATGATTGATGGTAACAAAATTAAGGTTGCTATTGTCCTGTTTTTGTAGATGTGTAATGCTGTTGTTGCTGCACGAATAATGAATGCTACACTAGTGCTGCCAGAATTAGATACAAACTCTTTCTGGCGTGACGAGAGGTATATCACTTTTATCCGAAATGGCATCTCATGCAGTAACAATGTATGCATTTAGATAAAAACCTTGTGTTCTTTGTGAAAATTGTTGATTTTTGCAGAAAACTTAATAAGTTTTAAAACAATCATATTTCCATTGTGTTCATATTCTATAGTTGGTTTTAGTTGCTTATATAATTTCATCCTCTTCTTTTTGTGCCTGATTATGTGACATTAACATGAGAATGATTGACCCAAATATTTCCATCTAGTGAACTATCTCGGTCAACTCCCTAGTCCCTACAAGCATTTGAAGCAAGATATTTAGCACTTAGTAGATGAAATACTGGACAGTAGAATAGTTCCAGAGTTCTGAAAAGTGCCTATAAATTTATGCATGCAAGGCCACAACACGTGTGTATATTTGGAGGGATATAAGAAGTTTTTTTTTTCATTTTGAACAAATTAAAATTTAGTTCAGGTCCTTTATATAGAATTTCATGAATAATGACTGGTCCATGGTTACACCAGTATCCTACTTGAAAATATTCTCAAATTATGTGTTGATTGTGTAGTTGCAAATCATTGTTCCTTTTGTAGATTATTGTATCGTTTATATTGTCGATAATAGGCAACGGAAAGTTTGGCGGTGGACTCGATAGTATTAATGTACCAAGAAGTATGATGCAATTGAAAATTATCCAGCAAATAATTTGAAACCCATAAGATATTGAAACCAAGTCATTGTTCTGGCACATGGATAGCTAACTTTCACACACCCCTGTCCATGGCTAAATCTTTGGTGATATTCCAGTCCTTTATACCTCCGATCTCTCTTTACGGACCCCTTCCATGTCAAGTTTGGTCTACCCTGATCTCTCATGACATTATCAGCACGCCTTAACCATCCGCTATGCACTGGCGCTTCTGGAGGCCTGCGCTATATATGCCCAAACCATCTCAGGCACGGTGCCACCCCAACTCTATCAAGTATATCATCATTTTGAACCCGAATCTTCTTGTGTGGCCACATATCAATCTTAACATGCGCATCCCTGCTACACCTAGCTGTTGGACATGCCGCCTTTTAGTTGGCCACTATTCAACGCTAGACAACCATCGCAGGTTGAACCGCCATCCTATAAACCTGCCTTTTAACTTGTGTGGCTCTCTCTTATCACAGAGAACTCCAGAAGCTTGGCACCACTTCATACTTACTTACTTATGAAGCCTGTTATCCCAAACAAGTTGGGGTAGGCTAGATATGAAACCCTTTCACGAGGACTTCCCAGGAGGTCACCCATCCTAGTACTACTCTCGCCCAAATGGGTTTCATACCCAAAAGACTGGCTAGTTTTTACGTTGGCTCGCCAAGCCAATCACAACCCTTAGATATGAAACCCTTTCACGAGGACTTCCCAGGAGGTCACCCATCCTAGTACTACTCTCGCTCAAATGGGTTTCATACCTATGGGACTGGCTAGTTTTTACGTTGGCTCGCCAAGCCTATCACAACCCTCCTCCTTTACCCGGGCTTGGGACCGGCTATGCCTAGAAGGCATAGGCGGAGTTTGGCACCACTTCATCCATCCAGCTTTTATTTGATGGCTCACATCTTCATTAATATCACCATCCTTCTACAACATTGACCCTAAATATCGAAATGTGCCCTTCCGAGGTACCACCTGCCCGTTCAGGCTAACTTCCTCCTGCTCGTGCCTAGTAGAACTGAAATCGCACCTCATGTAGTCAATTTTACGTCTACTAAGCCTACAACTTTGTGATTTTGAAGTCTGTCTCCACATCTCTAACTTTCTATTAACCCTCGTCCGGCTATTTCCGACTAGCACCACATCATTCGCAAAGAGCATTACACCATGGGATATCTCCTGATATTATCCCTTCTGACCTCATCCATCACCAAAGCAAAAGGATAAGGGCTTAAAGCTGACCCTTGGTGCCGTCCTATTCTAATTGAAAGTCATCAGTGTCCCCATCACTTGTTCAAACACTTGTCACAACATTATCGTACATTTACTTGATGAGGGTAATGTACTTTGTTGGGACTTTGTGTTTCTCCAAGACCCACCATATGACATTCTGCAGTATCTTATCGCAGGTCTTCTCCAAGTCAATGAACACCATATACAGGTCCTTCTTTTGCTCCTTGTATCTCTCCATAAGTTGTCGAACCAAGAAAATGGCTTCCAGGATCGACCTCCTAGGCATGAAACCATAATGTTTTTTGGTCACGCTTGTCAATCTTCTTAAGCAATGCTCAATGACTCTCCCATAGCTTCATTGTATGGCTTCATCAGCTTAATTCCACGGTAATTAGTACAACTTTGAACACCCAATTCAAAATTGTCCATTCACTAGTATAGTATATAAAACTAAATTAAATCAAGAATCAAAGTTCACGCACGAACGTGTTAGGATGAATCCAAGGCTTTTATAAAAATGAATAAGAACAATAAATCATGTTTCTATTGGTTAGCACTGATTTTATAACTGCCATACAGCCTTGATATAATTACTGAGGAAAACCCCCCCCCCCCCCCCCCCCCCCCCCCCCCCCCCCCCCCCCCCCCCCCCCCCCCCCCCCCCCCCCCCCCCCCCCCCCCCCCCCCCCCCCCCCCCCCCCCCCCCCCCCCCCCCCCCCCCCCCCCCCCCCCCCCCCCCCCCCCCCCCCCCCCCCCTTTCAGACCATTATATATAAAATTTAACGGGATCTTAAATACAAGGAAGTGTAGTAATTAGCCCCCCAAGCATGCATGTTTTCTCTTTAGCCCCCCCCTGACATCTTCGTCAAGCTCCGCCACTGCTGCCATAGGGCCACTACTGGACACCTGTGGCCCTGGTATCTACATGCACGCTAGCATGCAGCCTACCTTGCCCCTTTCATTCGTGAGTTGTGCAATACCATAACGCTATGGTTTGGCTTAGCGTCGTCGCGTTATCGCTGTCTGCAGTGCCGTGCATTGCTTAGCCAATGCCCTTCTCTGTTGTGCTTGTCATATGGTCCTAGTGTTAGGTATACTATTCAAAGTAACAGACTACGATGTCACATATTGAAACGTAGGTGTCAATTATTCAGTTATCGTTTTGCTAGATCAAATAGCCTCCACTATCTATGTTCCTTCGATGGCCTTGATTGCCCCGTGCTTGATTACTACTGTAACAACATAGTCATTTTTACCGCGTATTATTCCTGACCCCGCTACCTATATAACCAGTTGGGTTGTGGCTAGGGTTCATCATTCTATGTTTCCCAATTTTGCCTCTGTGACAAGACATATTACTCTATATTCATACATAAATCTGCCAGCTTCATCCGGCCTTGTTGGGAAACGTAGTAGAAAAAGCAAAAAAAAATTCGCCCTACGATCACCCAGGAACAATATGAAGATGCATAACGGGTTGTGATCAACGATCGTTACTGACCCCGGGAGTGCAGCGAAAGTAGACGAGTCGGTGTAGATTGTACCTGGAGTCTCTCGAACGTTGATGACGATTCCGCGAACCGCCTCGAACGATCCCTTGAACAGAAGACCGAAAGCACGGCCTCTCTACTTGGTTGCAAGCGTACGGTCTTCACGATTTGGCAGCGCTTCGCTGTCCAGAGCTAATCGTCGACGGAGAATTAGAGGGAGGAGTTTAGAACCACACGGGGCTTCTAATTATGAGGATTAGAGGTGGCTAGGGCTCGCTCTAATTAGTCAACTAGGATCAACTAGAACGTGCACTAGATCAACTAGAGGAGGCTCCAAAACTTGTGTCCCAATAGGGAGAAATTCTCTAGTATATATAGGTTAGGAGGGGAGGAGAGGGCAGCCACAAAGGGAGGAAAGCCTCCCTTGATGCGCCAGCCATGGGGGGAGTCCAACTCCCACCCCAAGTAGGATTCGTATTGGGGGAGGGGGGGGGGGGGGGGGGGCGCCACCTCCACTTGGGCCTTCATGGCCCAAGTTTCCTTCCACCTCTTGTCTTTATTAGGCCCATTGATATTAAATTAAATATATATTTGTTCTAAACATTTTCAGACCATTATATATAAAATTTAACATCCCCGGAAACATTTCCCACCTATATATATTAATCGGTAATACCTGGTATTACCCGATATTCACCGAAACCCTTCCGGTGACCCCGAAACGCTTCCGGAATCTCTCGGAACTATTCTGCGCTTCCGGAACCTCTTGGAACTATTCTGGATATTAATGAAACAATTCCACAAATATATTCTCATCACTCCCGTCCTATTAACACTCAGCAGATCGTGATTACTTTAAGCTTCTGACCCCGTAGGTTCGGTAAACCATAGACATGAACGAAACCCCTTCGTTCAATGGCCGAAGCGGAACCGTGGACATCCATATCGGTCCCTATGATTACACGAATGATATTCGAGTGAACCTTTGGTTATCATGTAATGTTCCCTTTGCTTCGCGATACTTTACAAAACCCGGTGTGCATCAGTATCCTCCTGAGTCATCACCATGCTCACTAAACCGTTGCTCCCGTTACCGGTTTTGTTGTTCTTGTTGACGTGTTCCGACATCCCCGTGATGTAGTCACCTGTGTCTGCCAGACGACGATGGATGCCGTCACACCGAGAGGGCCCTAAGAATATCTCTCCATCGTCGGAGGAGCAAATCCCACTCTCGAGCTGTCCGGTCACTTGTCAAACTTTTCGGTGTGCCTGAAAGTTGTTGTTATGATCACCTTGTTACAGATGACGTTTGAGCAACCCCAAAGCCCACAGTCGGTAGGAAGTGACCGAGACACTCTTATGGTCTGAGGAACTAAAACTCATGCTAACACTCCGTGTTATAACAGATGATTTTAGACGATATAATCACATAGTATAACAGACAAGTATTTGGTCGATTCAATATGATCGTTCTTCTAACGTCATACCCTCAATGTTGTTTTAGGACTATCGTTACACTTAACGATATCCCAAGATCCGGAAAACGTGATCACCACCAACACTTGAGTCAGTCTTAGAGGCGAGACCGGGAACCTATTGTTACCGTTTATCATTCCACACGTGCATATGAGTTTTTCACTGAATCGCATATTCCAGGATCATAGCAGTTATAGCATGAAATATAAACTCTTAACTATGAATATGGAAATATAATAATACAATATTGTTGCCTCTAGGGCATATTTCCAACAGTCTCCCACTTGCACTAGAGTTAATAATCTTGTTAGCACTTTTAACTTTTACACCAATGGCATTCTGGTGTCAGTCCATGCTTTGCTTGTGGTATAAACTTCGTCTATCGAATCTGATAACTTCAGATCCACGTGTATCATTTGCATTTCTATGCATCTATCATGCTTCCATACGAATTCATAATTTGTGTGAAACCGGCTTTGTATATATATTGAATCACTGGTAGAACCTTTGTTTCATTAGACTGAGTTATGGAAGCACTATTAAGAATAGTGTTCCAGTGATACAATCATCTAGAAACCATACCAAGCTCATGAATGAACTTCCGATTCATCACCCTTCATTTTTGCTTCTAAAGCAATAATATACTTAGCCTTCTGTTATAGAATTCACCACAGTAACTTTTTGGACCAATTCCAACTTACTATGCCACCATAAATCACTTTTATTTTGAAATCAAAAAATCACTTGGAGCACAGATGAAGATTTTATCGATATACTACTTACAACGAGCCTTCATTGATGTAACTCCTTACAACAATCTCTTCATTTTCTCCGTGTGTGAGAAAATGTCATTAATCCTTAACGACATTTTTCATTTTTGTCCTATGATCAACAATTTGACCATACTAGTAACTTTTACTTACAATTAACTTGGAGTATTGGAAATATCTGATTGTTTACATACATGGAATACAAGTGTAGTTGAAATCATATTTTGCTCATTAGTATTTCAGGATACCGACTCCTTCCATGTGACATTGACAAGAAACTCTTCTTGACATTTTACATACTAAGCCGCTTTAGTATTCTGTCAATATGTATCTTGGCTAAGTCTGATTAGACACTATTATCTCCATAGGTCATTATGTCTAATACCAAGACTATTCATGGCCTAAGTATTTTACTGAAAAACTAGTTTCAGTAAAGTCAATCTGTGTCAAGAAATTTGCATATCTTCCAATCAACAATATGTCATGTACATATAGTGTTTTGAAATATTATCATGCTCCCACTTACTTTCTTGTAAATACAAGCATCTTCGCTTTACTCGATGAAATCAATTTATTTGACCATTTCATCAGTACGAAGATTCCAACTCCACTCTGCTTGCTTCAGATCATTATAGGACCTCTTGAAGTTTGCATACTTACTAGCATTCTCTGGATCGACAAAATTACCTTGGATCGTATCAAACATACAACCTTGGTTCTATTTTCATCTCATGGGTATCATTTTGACATCCATCTGTTTTATCTCATAATTGAAATATTTAATAATTGCTAGTTTAACCCGAACTGACTTTAAGTATTACTATGATGAGACAATCTCGTCATAGTCAATTCTTTGATCTTGTCATAAACTATTTGTAGCAGGTCAAGTATTATAAAACATTTTTATCTTTGTCAGTTTATAGATCCATTAGTATTCTTTAGATAAGTCTTTCGAAGGGTTCACCAAGTTCTAAGCTTGAATTATATGAATGGATACTATCTCGGATTATGTTGGCATATAGCTAATTTTCGGAGTCAGGGCCCATCAACGCTTCTCTGTGATTTATAGGTTCATTGTTTGCCCAACAATATTTCGTCTGCATACCACAAAGGTCTGCATGAATTTTCCCAACCTATATAGTTCAGCTGCAAGTTCGACCGTAGTCTCTATATCTCATGTAGAGGCTTTCGTATCCGTCGCAGTAAGAAATTATAGAATTACTTCCAGTGTTTCTTTTCTTTGAGCTGATTACGAAGATTCCATAATCTTGTCGAGTTGCACTGTCCCCCATTCACTCTTTTGTAGAAAACATTTTCTTCAAAACTTTCGTACTCTGTGGCAACACTTTGCCTCGGCGTAGCGATAGAGGAATACCCAACTATTTGGGATAACCTACAAAGTAGCACTTATTTCAATAAATTTGATGGCGCTCCTTTTTCAGTGTAAAAGCCACAGTCTCTAAAGCATCACTTTGAATCATCTTTGATCTCACCATGTCATACATAGTTTGATTGCGTCTACTCAAAACAATCTACTCTCAGTAGTGTTTCTAGGAGGTGCAACCTATACAATTCGTTTATAGCTCATCAGACATTTGCTAAATTTGTAACTTAAATATTCTTTTCTGCAATCCAATTGTAGAAACATAATTTTCTTGTTACAATAATTTCTACTTCATTCTGAAAACCTTTTGAAACACTTCAAAAGATCCAGATTTATGTCTCAGTAAATATAAATATCTACTTGAGTCATCTTGAAGATAGATAAATCCACTGCTTGCAACAACACTTATTGGATTACATACATCGATATGCATATCTCCAATTATTTTTGTTGCTCGTTCTTTATGGCCTGCGAACAACATTTTAGTTTACTTCATTAATTGGACGAAACTTGCAAGTGTCAGATGATTCTCAATCAGATGACTTCAAAATTCATCACTATGAAATTTCTCCATGCTGGTTTCTCCAATGTGACTAAATGCAGTGCCACACAGATGTGGTATTCTTTTAGTCTTGCGACATTTAGCGTCTGTGTTATGGATGTTCAATTTTATTATCAATATTCATAATATACATCTTATTCACAATAAGAGTATGCCCTTTTGTTCATAATATCGAACAACTATTGTTCTGTCATCAACAACCTCCTTCATAACATCGAACAACTATTGTTCTGTCATGAACAACCACCTTGCAACTTCTATGCAATGGGCTAGAGTGTACAAAAACTCTAAAATGAATTATGATAATAAATACAGAGGAAATACACTGATAGAAATACTGTAACCTTTTACAATCCATCAAAATATTTTAACCTCATTATATGTTGGTCATTTAGGCCGTTCGGAGTTTCTTTGCAATGATTTGCAATAATATGCAATCGAGTCGATATCCTTGTGATTAACCTTTTAACCACAATACCGAAGAATCAGTGATCAACAAATTGATCATATTTCCAAAGAATTACACTTTACTTGACCAACCACCTTTACATCTCATAACTTGTATGACATTCATACCTGAGCTGGACATTCCGGTCTTCTTTTCTTTCTGCCTTTTACTTATAGTTTTACTTCAATATTTCTTTTACTCTCAGAAGAAACAACAACTTTAAGAGTGGCGTGAGCCCTGAACTTCCCTAGGCGTGTGAGTCTCATTACATCCTTTGGTTCTATTCTTTCTCTACAAGTTTTCACCGTCAACACATGACTGGCTTTCTTCCGGATCTTACGCATTTCAGTCTTAAACATAGTTGAACACTTCTCTAGAATTTGCAAACAGAACACTTCTTTAGATATCGCATATCTTTCTAGCCTTTGTTTTTGAAAACAATTTTCAGTTCCAAGAATATCACATAACTATCCCAAACATTATGAAGTTCGGGTTTCTCGGAAGCAAGCAGACCGTAATGCAATTCTAGCTTTTGGACCGAAGGACGTGAGTCTCGTCACGAGTAGTAGGGCTTATGGGAGCCAATCAAGCAGGCATACTATGGGAATTACAGGTCGGCAATGAGAATAGCATAATAGACGATGCTGCGCACCACTCTGCTGGTGCAGTGCCAGGCTATGTAGTCACAATTCACAACAATGTGCCCGTCGACTGCTTCGTGTGGCAAATGCCGTCGAATCACACCTCGATCACTGCCTAACCTTACGTAGTTACTCCTGGGCTGCTGCCTTGTCGCTTAGCCACACTGGCTCGCACACGTTGACACTGTGACCTTTGCCATATGTGGGTGCCTTGCCTAGTTTGTGCCACCATTTTATGGAGTCTTGAGTCCTGAGCGGTTCATGCACTCTGCTGCCATATCACATGTGCGTCTGTTGTTGCCCAACTCATCAATGTGGCTATCAATGCAATTGTGCTGTTTGGTCCTTGTTGCGAGCTCTGTTGCAGCATCTTTGGGGCCATTGTCCATACATGCTTGGGCTGGAGATTACCCCCCTGTAAAATGAGAAAATCTAAAATTTAACTCAGTCAAAACCTTCTTGGCCTCGGCTAGTTGGCATTTTGAACCAGGTTTTACAAATGCTGCTTCATAATTATAAAAGGTGTTCTAAATGTGCAATTTCCGACCAAGTTTTACAAATGAGGTCTTATGCAAGTAATGGAATCATTGGCATATTCAGTACAAGCCATTTAAAAGTAACTCTTAGCATTTCGGGTTGGACAAATGGCACAAAACCAATTGCCCCGCATTACACTATAAAATTGTGTAATAGCTGTACATGTGGCATTTACATTTACTTTTCATTGCTTAGACCTTCTACCTGTAGCTATGCAGTAATGCCAGAATTAAGTTGTTTCTATGACATAAGTTCCTCTTTGTGCTGCAATCTAATGCCAGGCAAATCCTTTTATCGTCGTTTTTCTTTCCGGGCTCATTCGGTTTGGAGGAAATTTTGGAGGATTCCTATGGGATTTTCTTCATATGTTTAGCATTCGTTTCATAGGAATAGAAGTACTTGATTCCTTAGGATTGTGTCCGTCCATATTGACCTGATTCCTTAGGATTCTTAGTATTTGGTAAGACCTCATTGAAAATTCCTAAGGATTAGAGAGCACGGTAATCCTGACGAGTAGGATCCAGAGGAACTCAGGCAGAAGTACTGCGTCCTTGATTGGGTCGCACATGTCAACTGGTTTTTCAGAGACCTAAAAGGGCGAAGCCCTGGGTAGGGCATCTTAATCCTTTACTTTTTCTATTCCTCTGATTTGCTTGTAAAACTGAATTAGCCCTTCATCTGTAAACAGATTATTTCCATTTCTTAAGCAAAAGACACTTCTGCATATTCTCAAAATTAAGTACTGTTTGTTCGATTTTTGAGTTCCAGCTACGTGGTACTCCCTCCGTAACTTAATACAAGACGTTTTTTGACACCGTGACAGTGTGAAAAAACGTCTTATATTAAGTTACAGAGGGAGTATCTTTCTGTTATAGGAATCAAGTAAGATAATAGGCTTCACAAATGATTTACATGTAGTGTGCTTCATTCCTCGTAGGAACATTTAAATTCAGCTTTGCTGTTCTATATATTTGAAACTGCCTTTTTGTCAGCATTTTTGGTTTGTTCTGAATGATCTTGGCATGATGGTTCCTGGTTGATGTTTTTACTTATGGTTTCTATTTATACATGCAACCAGTGGTTTCATAGGTATTTATGATGTTCCCCACTTCATCAAGACATTAAAATATGATGTCCGTATTGCTACGAGCGTTCCAGATATCATTACAAACGGAAAAACTAAGAAGCTGAAAGCCTACCAGGTGAAAGAAAAGCTCACTAGTTTCAGTTATACGAATGAATAACTCCAGAGACTAATATGTGTTGCTAACAGATCCGGCCACCTCGAGATGCACCGGTAACTTGGTACACGACAGTTGCTTTAGAGAAGATGAAGAGTTATGGGGCTATCTATTTAACTCCATTTTCACATCGCTTGGCAGAAGATATAAATGATCCAGAGATCCAGAGACTTCGATGCCGGGTGAATTATCATGCATTACGATTCAAGCCAAACATCATGAAAACAAGCAGTGAGATAGTGAATAAGCTCCGCTCAGAAGGCCATTTCATGTCGATTCATCTTCGGTTTGAGATGGATATGCTTGCTTTTGCTGGGTAGAACATTGACTAACCACACTGTGTGATTACACAATTCAGTCATTCACATTTATAATAGTCAGTTTGTTATTCACTTGTCATCATATATGCTTTGCTATGCATCCAGAAATGGAGAAACGCATCCATGTATTCTTTATTGCAGTTCATTGTAGGCTACAGAAAAGCTAACAAGAGCATTGTAGAGCCTTAGATATCATAACATTACTCAACTTTTCATCAAATTTTTGAAATGATGTCATTAACCAAACTAGCAAAGTGCCTGTGGCTTGCACTGGACTCATAATAAATCAATGTGCTCGCAAATCTTAAAAACAGTTAAATAGGTTATACCATCTAACTTAGGCTTCATCCTGATTTGGGTTGTATAACAATCCTCTCAAAATAAAATAAAAACACAGCACTTCGATTGTGGGCTAGTTCAATAAATACCGTTTGATTTCTTTGTTATACCCTTTGTGTATGGATTAGATGGTAAGAAGCTAGAACCCTCTTGATAAGGTGCCAAGTTTGACTCCGCTGCTGCCTCAATTGTTTATTTCTGCCTTTTTTTGGCAAAAAGATCCCACATGTGAGAGTAGAGAAGGGTGGGTGAATCTGCCACCAACTCAAAACCTTTAGAAGTAAGATAGGAAATGATAAACTCACACCATTGATATTCTGTATCATGGTCATTTGTGCTCTCTTGTACTAGAACTTTGGGATACATTTATATTGCATTTTTATAGTTCTACAGATGATCAGCTTGTTTTTTTACTAGAGACAAGCTATGCTACACAGGGATGTGGTTACCGGGAGAAAAAACCGGTTACCGCGAATCTCGGTACCCCATGAGAAATCGCCTTACCGGGTGAAAAATCCCGAATTTCAAACTCAATAAATTTTGACTGAATTTTGTTTGGATCCAAAATTCATTAAAAAAGGCCTCCGGTAACGGCCTGTTTTTTCTGGTTACCGCGGTAACCAGAAATCTCGGTGCCCCATGAGATTTTTTAGCATTTGGAATCCAAAACCTTGATGCTACATCGCTGATAACAAAGATTTGATAAATGCAGTGGTTATTTTGCATATCTTCATTTTACATTGCTGGCCATGGCTTATTTTCTACATGAAAAATGCAGGTGCATTGATATATTTACACCTCAGGAACAGAAAATTCTGATCAAGTACCGCAAGGAAAATTTTGCAGAAAAAGAACTTGTCTATAGGGAAAGACGGCTCATTGGAAAGTGCCCTTTAACTCCAGAAGAGGTAATGAATCTTTTTAGATACATTGCTCTGGATATT
Source organism: Thinopyrum obtusiflorum (assembly GCA_036873465.1). Taxonomy (NCBI): domain Eukaryota; kingdom Viridiplantae; phylum Streptophyta; class Magnoliopsida; order Poales; family Poaceae; genus Thinopyrum; species Thinopyrum obtusiflorum. The sequence continues at coordinate 30,039 of JAAAWM010011364.1, read as the reverse complement.
TCTGTAGTGGTACTTATTCAACTATGTTCTGAAATTAGGAGTTACTCCCTCCATTCCAAAATTAGTGTTGTGCTTTTAGTTCAAATTTGAACTAAAACCGCGACACTTATTTTGGAACGGAGGGAGTACTTGTAAACTGGAATACCAAATTGAAGGCCAACTGAGTAAATTTTATCCTTCATGGCATAACGATTGTTCTGGACCAGAAGTCTATCCAGAACTATGAGTAAATTTAGTGATTTCGATACTACCCGACTAGTATATCCAAAGCTACAACCAAATATTATTGCTATTTAGTGCACATACCTTACCTGCCAGAGTGCCACTTTCTGGCTACAACCAAATATTGCAGTTTGTTTACTTCGCTAATTATTATTTTGAACGTTGAATGTTCTTTTTTAAAAGTCCACTTCAGCTTTCAGCCCTCAACTACATTCTGAGTTGGAAACTTGAACTGTATAAATTGTCCTCTGTACAACCTTAGGTGGTTTTACGATTAGTTTTTTGTTTTGTTTTGAAAAGGTGTATTACTTAGGAAGAAATAATTTGGTATAAAATCGTGCAACACCGCCGTGGACACGCAGGTTGGGACAGAGCCTTGCAGAACACCCCCACACGACACACTACACCCATATTGAGCAAGCTCATGGGCAGTCCTGTTATAGACAGGAGGAACTGTTGGAATTGTGTCGAATAATTGTACAAGGCAGGTTACAGTTAGACTTGGATTCAAGCTCTGTGTAGATAGGGTACAGAGACATGTTCTAGTAGGACACTTGTATCCTAGGCCTCTTATATAATGTCGTGGTAGACACATATATAATCTATGCCAACATACTAGCACAGGCATGCAGGGGGAGCCGGCGGCATGTGACGGCGCCCGGGTGGCCGGTGTGTGGTCTTGTAGCGGTGGGAGGAGTTCTCATAGTCAGGCCCTAGGGATGTAGCCGATGTTCGGTGAACATCATTAACAAATCGGCCGTGCCTCGTGCGATTGCTTGGTCCTCGGTAGATCGACTACACGCCTTCGATTATTCTAACAAGTGCTATCATGAGGAAGGTTCAAGGAGGTCACGGATTGTTGATCTAGAGGAAGAGTGCCAATTTCGTATGATTCACATGGCAGCAGGAGCGAAGATCAGATCGGGTTCAGAGGCGATGAGTTTGAGACTGCACGCGATGTGGCTATCAAGGTATGGGCACGATGAAGCAATTGGAATGCGAAGACATGCAGCAGCAGAGGCCCTCATCGTGGGTGATCTCGGCGAGATTGATTCGATTGGCAGAACTCAGTGGTGGCTGCGGACGATTTTACGTGGCATGTGGCAGGGGCACGTGCACGTGCGCATGCGCGTGGGTAGCAGTAGAAGACCTAGCGTACAGCTACTGGAGGCTCGAGTGAGGCGGGTTGGCCTCAAGAGGGGCTGGCTGGTGCGCTGTGGGATGGCGGAAGCAGCTGTTGACGGAAGCCTAGGTAGAGAGCTGCTATGAAGGTCAAAACCTAGGTGGGGAGTGGTGCTGCCACGGCAAGCTGCCCAGTATGAGATTTGGTTAAGAAATAAAAATCGGTTCTGGAAGGTGTTGCAGCGCGTTGGAACATGGGGTTCGCTGGCTGCTAGCATGTTTATCTCGAGCGTGGAAAAAAAGAGAACAAGAAAATTAGTCAGGAAGTCACGGGGTGCTACAGGTGTGGAGCTGATATAGTAATGGAATTGCTTGGACTACTTCTGTTTTTTTGCTTCGTACGCCAAGGAGATGGCGGCATGGCAGCAGTGGTGTTGTTCGGCTAGCAGTCAAACGGGAACCGAGGATGGCGAATCGTGTGTATAAGGCTCAGAGGAGTCTGGAGCGCGTTGTGGCAGGAATGCAGGATCATGCACAGTGGCGGAGCTTCAGCCACTTCTCTGGGCGGGCCAAAACAGGTCTGGTTAGGAAATACCATTGAAATTTCGCTTTCAGGGCCCAGATACAGTGCCAGTCTTCATTGAATTCCTGCTGGGCTGGGTGGGCCATGGCCTGGTTTGGCCCAGCCGTAGCTCTGCCCCTGATCATGCATACACAGAGGGCTTGTGCGGCTTCCAGGAGACTTGACCGGGAGCATGGTTGACATGACGTAGGGTGGAGCATGGTTGCAGTCGCCAGTCGGATAAGTTCAGCTGGGTTGGATTATACAGTCTGATGGATCGACGTGAGTCGGTCAGTATAGAAAACGGCGGTGATTTCAGCGACGATGACATATGAGCGTGATGCTGATAGTGACCGACTTATGGGGTGTGGAAACACGTGGTGCGGACCTGAGGGCTTGTGCTGCTTCGACAAGACTATGGCTATGACACAGGGTTGATTGAAGACAGCGTACAAATGGGAACTTAAAGTCGACGGGGCACGGGGTAGCACGGCCAGCTACATGGAGTCATGCTGAAGGCGGAGCTGGAGTGTGATGGAAGACTTCATTTGGTGATGACGGAGGGGCTACGGTGTAAGGATATCGAGAATCGAAGCCTATTTTAGCGGGTAAAGCGAGATACATGGTTCGGACTAGGGCCCAGTGGTCTGATGAAAATGTGGTACTCAAAATTTGTTGGTGATCATCGGTGGTTCTCTGTAGTGGTGGTTGAGGTGGTGTGGGCTAGCTACCCAGGAGAGACATGGTATAATGTTAAATCAAATGTACATGGAGGTTCGACGCATGGAAGAATCCAAGATGGCGGAGAATATTTGCCATGGTGGATTTTGCTGGAATTGTGTCAAATACTTGTACAAGGTAGGTTACAGTTGGACTTGGATTCAAACCGTGTGTAGATAAGGTACGGCGACGTGTTCGAGTAGGACACTTGTATTTTAGGCCTCTTATATAATGTGGGGATAGCCTGGCTGGCCGGTGTGCGGTATTGTAGTGGTATCATGGGGAGGAGCGCTCATAGTCAGGCCTTAGGAATGTAGCCGATGTTCGGTGAACCTTGTTAACAAATCTCGGTATTGTGTCTTGTGTGATTGCTTGGGTCCTCGGTAGATTCTACGCGCCTCAGATTATTCTAAGAGGAACCAACGCCGTACTTGCCGCAGTAGAACGACGTTGTTGAATGCGGAACCAAACAATGGTCGGGATGGCGTGCAACATGATGAAGGCGAACGGCATGCCGGACTACTAGAGGAAGACAATGACCACCATGTACATCTTCAACCATGCGCACACTCGGAGCGTCGAGGCGATAACGCTCTACGAGGCCTGGCACGACAAGAAGCCTGAGGTCGAACACCTGTGCGTCTTTGGCTGCGTCGCGCATGTCAAGATGGTGCGGCCAAATCTCAAGAAGCTGGACAACCGAAGAATGCCCATGGTTTTCATCGGGTACGAGCCGGGCTCCAAAGCTTATCGGGTGTACCACCCCACCAGCCACTGTCTACACGTCTTTTGTGGCGTGGTTTTCGACGAGGATGTGAGCTGGAGCTGGGGTTAGGAGGCGGACCACCTTGGTGGCACCTTTACCATCGACCTCATCGTGCATGTAGGGGCGACGGCAGCGTCAGGCGGAAACGCGGCCATGGCAGCACCAGGACCATCTGCGGCAGCGGGCGAAAACCCTGCCATGGCAGCCACCCCAGCGGTGCTTCCTCAACACCTAGGAACGCTGCCATGGCAGCCAACACCCTAGAGCTTGCCGGCATGCAGGAAGTGGAGTTCGCGCCACTATAGATGCTCAATGATGCCAACGACCCCGACGCCGTGCACTGGTGTCGCCGCGTCACCGATCTGCTTGATCAGGGTGCGACTAACCCGGGAGAGGTGGAGCGCTGCCTTTTGATGTCGGAGGGCGAGCTGGCGAATTTTCCCGACGCGGAGCCCTATGTTGCTTGGCGGGCCACGGTGATGGACGAGATGGCGCCCATTGAATCTAATAGGACTTGGTCCCTCTCTGATCTTCCCGCAGGTCACCGACCCATTGGTCTGAAGTGGGTGTTCAAGGAGAAAAAGAACACCGTCAGCGAGATGATCAAGCACAAGGCTCGGCTCGTCGCAAAGGGCTGCGTGCAGCGCGCCGACATCGACTTCAAGGTGTTTGCACCAGTAGCTCGCCTCGACTCTGTGCGCGTGCTGCTCGCTGTCGCCGCCTAGGAGGCCTGGGATGTGCAGCACCATGACGTCAAGTCGGGTTCCTCAAGAGTGACCTTGATGAGGTGTACGTGGTGCAGCCTCCTGGATTCGTGTGCGATGGTGCCGAGAGCAAGGTGCTCAGCCTGCACAAAGCCCTCTACAGTCTTTGTCAGCCACCACACGCCTGGAACGTGGAGCTTGACAGCAGCCTCGCTGCGTTCGGCTTTGACAAGTGCCCATCAGAGCATGCGGTGTACATGCGCAGCGCTGTAGGCGAGCGCCTTCTCGTTGGAGTGTACGTCGACGACTTGATCGTCACCGGCGGAGATCAATGGCTTCAAGTGGGAGATCTGGCGGGCGACGTCGACAATCGGAAGAGCACAAGCGGCACCATCTTCATCCTCGGAAGGTGCCCCGTGTCCTTGAAATTGGCAAATCACAACATAGTGGTGCTCTCGTCTTGCGAGGTGGAGAGGCGGAGTATGTTGCCATGGTGGGCGTGGCATGCCAGGGTATCTGATAGGTGAGCTGCTCGGGCGCCAGGACGGTGCCGTCGAGCTCTGCATCGACAACAAGTCAGCCAGTGCGCTGAGCAAGAATAATGTCTTCCACGACAGGAGCAAACATACCGAGCTCCGCTACCATTTCCTTCTCCAGTGCGTCGATGACAGGCAACATTGACATTCAGTATGTGCGCACTGGCGATCAGCTCGCCGACGTTCTGATGAAGGCTCTCAGACGTGCCCATTTTCAGGAGCTGTGCGACCGCATCGGCATTGTCAGAGTGCTGAATAAGTAGATTAGGGGGAGTTTGTTGGCTAATCTTGTTATTTCTTCAGCTTGTTAGTTTTAGCCGTAGCTAGTTTTCAGCTAAATTAGTCTTTGCACGACATGCACTTGTAAACCGATCGCCTGGGATGTGGGATGGCACGGCTCGTGTAGGGCATCGTGGGCACAGGCCACGATCGTTTTCGGTTGAATAAAAGCAGAAGAACGATGGCAGAAAAGCTGCAAGTTCACAGCACACAACTCTCTCTCGCTCGCTGTGTTCATTGCCACTATCGGCTACATGTATAAGGTCTTTAACTAGTCTGGAGCGGCCCCTCAGACTAGAGACCTTTAGGTTCCTCCCTCAAATGCACCGATACGGATACGGGTATCAGTATCAGACCAATACGGATACGTAAATTCGTCATTTTGAAAAAGTGCCAATACGGATACGTTTTACTATTTATTTATTTTTCAAAAAAAAGGATTCAGAATGTCAACCGTGACGTTTTTTACATGCATGGATTCCATGGTTCCCTGTCTTCTTTAGCAAATGAGCAGAAACTCTAGAGTAGCTACTCAAAGCTTCATGACCACAGTAGTCGCATTTCCATTTAGTGTTGCCCCCCTCCAGGTGATTTCTCTATGATTTGAACATGGCTCCACAATGGTGCCCTTAGATTTGTAGGTACAGTAGGAGGTTCAGCAGGAGGAGCCATCTGATGAGAAAAATGAGATCTTCACAGATCAGAGGAGAAAGAAGAGGGGATGAGCTTGGCTGGGCAGGAGAAAAGGAGAAGAGAAGTGTACATGCCTGCTTGCTGCGTGACAGGAGGCGTTAGTGAGGAGTAGCAGCTCGTCGCCGGCTAGTCGCCGCTGCCGCCGGCCCTGGGTGAGTAGCTGCTAGGTACGCAGCCACCAGCCGCCGCCTGGTGTGAGCTCGGGAGAGAGGAACGAAAACTGGGAGGGAAAGGAAGGGGGCATTGGGGTACTAGGGTTGCTGTCTGCCTCTTAACTGGGCTCAGTGGTCTCTTAGATGGGCTGGGCCGTATCCAAACGAACTGAAAAAGTATCCTTCAAGTATCTGAATTGTTTTAAATCGTTTATTCATGGATTCTCCTTGGATACGTATCAGGGGCGTATCAGAGGAGTATCGGTATCGGATACGGTATCCGATACCGATTCGCTAGTTGCCTGAAGTATCGGTGCATTCGAGCTTCCTCCGAATCCAGTTATCTCTCCATATACGGATCTTCTCTCCTGTGTGCACATGCTAAATGACACCTTGCTTTAGCAGCTCCAAATCATGAACGATCCCTTGCCAACAAGCCGAAGCATTCTGACTAAAAGAAGAATCAACAAGATCGCCTGAAGGGTAACAGTTCGCTTTGAGTAGCTGAGCACACAAACTTTCAGGGTATGCAATAAGGCGTCAGGCTTGTCTCGCAAGAAGTGCTTGATTAAACAGTCTCAGGTCCCTAAAGCCCATGCCACCTTCAAGTTTTGGTCAAACAATTTTGTCCCAAGCCATCCAATGTACCTTCCTTTTATCTGTCTCCTCGACCCACCAGAATTTCCGGGTAATTTGTGATATCACACAGCCCTGCCGAAAACTTGAAAATACTGTTGCATAAGTTGGGATTGTTTACACCATGGATTGATAAGAACTTCCTTAGCACCATCAGAGAGGTACTTCTCACTCCAATCCAAACATCTTTTGCTAAACTTGTCCTTGATGTACCGGAGGGCCCAAGTATTTCTCTTCGAAACCCACTGTTGTGATATCAAGACTTGACTGGTGTCAGACTGTTGATGCCATTTGTTTGCCACATCATCAAACAGGGAAAGATATAGATAGATGGTGAAATATGGCACGGGTGAAGGTGAGAGCTTACTGTGGTAACACAAACCTTACCCGTTCCGTCAGCATGAAGTGGTTTGTTTGATGACATGACATGACAGACATGCACTATCCATGTCAGCCAAAATCACTTGTATAGCCACCCGAGATTGCGAAGTAGACGGTTTTGATACTTTGAGGTTGCAACTCCTATGGTTTTAGGGTTCAGGGTTGAAAAGTGGGCCATTTTTTAGTCTAATATATAGCTGGCTTGACAGAAAGCTTGGTGCACAACTGCTATTCTGTACCTCCACCTTAATCTTCGTGGAGTTTATCCTTCCTCTGAAAGCAAGATCCATATACTCTGATCTACACCACTGTTTGACTGTTCTAGTCTATCTTGGAATATCAAATCTGGGTCCCCACTGTACACCCGTGTTCAGTTTGGTGGGGAATGGATGCCCGTGGTAATCTAGGTAAAAAAGTTAAAAAATTCCTATGTATAGGAAAAAGAAATTTGGATGGACCCTATTTTCCTCGCCACGGATACAACAGCCACTCATTCCCCAAGAAACTGAATACTGGTGTACAATGGGCACCCAGGTTTGATATCCCAAAATTTCAGTTTTTTTGAAATTTTCTGATTTTTTTTTTAATGCTATATTCATATAGGGGGGGTGTGGCACCCGAGAGCTGCGATGCATTTTTCCTTCCATGCATGCCATATACTATCATGTTGTAAATGGGACATTTTGATGGACTAAGATTAATTATACTCTGTCCCAAAATAAGTGTCTCAAGCTTAGTACAATTTTGTACTAAAGTTAGTACAAAGTTGAGACACTTATTTTGGGACGGAGGGAGTAGGAATCAAAGTTTGAAGCATATGCAGGAAAACAGTATATGCTTGGTAAACATTTCAAAAAATTTCACAGACATTAAAATATGTACATTTCATAGCTGAACTTCTTGGTTGAAGAAAACTTCACATGGCTAATTCAAATAAACATTAATGTTGTTGTGCAGGTAGGTCTTATCCTTCGTGCACTGGGCTTTGATAATACAACACACATTTACCTTGCTTCTGGAGAGCTCTTTGGTGGGAAACGCTTCATGAGGCCCTTCAAGGCTATGTTTCCGCGCCTAGAAAACCATAGCTCCGTTGGACCTGGAAAGCTGGAAGAAAATACCCGTGGGCTGGCAGGTTCTGCAGTTGATTACATGGTCTGTCTCCTATCAGACATTTTTATGCCCACATATGACGGCCCAAGCAACTTTGCAAACAACCTCATTGGTCACCGCCTATACTATGGTTTCCGTACCACCATCACACCAAACAGGAAGGCCCTTGCTCCGATATTCATGGACAGGGAAGTAGGCTCGACAGCTGGTTTTGAGGAGCGAGTGAGGCAGGTCATGATGAAGACATATGTTGGTGGCCCCCACAAGCGCATTCATCCGGAACCTTTCTATACAAACTCATGGCCAGAGTGCTTTTGCCAGGAGAACCCTAGGAATCATGCAGACAAATGCCCACCAGACAATATATACGAGGTTCTGGAGAATCAATTTCGGAGTGAAGAGAATGAAGAAAGTATAGAAGTGAAAGCCACTAGTCAGACTGTTTCAATTAGCCAAACCGAAGAGACTGTGATTTAACTGAGGAACCAAACTGTTATTGTCTTAGAGGACGAGACTGGATCATTTATGCCCGTAGCAGATTATTGCTTTTTCGAATGGATTGACTATCGAGGGTACGGTCGGGCCTAATAAACTGGGATGGAGGTAGTATTTCATCACAAAAAAATCACAAAAAATTACACATGTAGTGTACATCCATATGAGCATCTAGTTTTTTTGGAACTTCAGAATACCATTTTGGCACTATTGAAAATATAGTGCTCACTGGAGCGGGTGCACCAAAGTGTTCTTTTGTTGGCTCCCCGTTTCTCGTTTCTGCGATGATTACTAGCTTGGTGTTTTGTTGGAGACACATAATGGAACAAGAACCCAACTTTACATTACTAATGAAAGCACACCGCCAACCCTCTGGCCAGTGGTGAAAGATTGCAAGCTACGTTTGGTGGGATGATGCCCCAACCATCGGTTTCATTAGTCACTAGGTCTCGTTGGGTGATGCCTCAACCATAGGTTTCTTGAGCTGTTTCTAGCGGCACGCCATTGTGGTCTTCAAAGTTGGTACGGCGAGGGCATTTGCAGATGTCTCTTTCACTTACTATCTGTTAAGTGCAATTTTCAAGTTTCAGCAAGCGCCGCATAATGGGAGTGTTAGAGATATATTTGGTATTTAGAGATGGACTGTGCTAACTTTTGAACAGTCGGAAGGACTACACATCCGAACGACTTGATCAAGTAGTATATCTATTAGGTGTACGCGGTGCTCCTTTTTTTTCCTAAACCAAACTCATACAGTATTATTTTCCCCTAATTGTTGCATGCATGCATGTAAGAGATTCCATCGAATTCGAAAATTTAAAATGTTTTGTAACTCAAATCGTCGCTTTGATTGAAAAACTGTTTTCTCATAAAAGAGTCGTGGCGACTGAGATCTTCGAAACTAGATCCCATGTTGATACATTCTGATGACTTTTTTTTGATAAAAAGTTACCATCATGCCTATGATGCACAAGTTATCATGTTGTTTACACAGAAATTACCGGGGCACAAAAAAAGTTCCTCCAACCTTCTCTTCACAAGCACATGCGTGCATGCATTAGAGAGAAAATGTTTAATGTCATCCTAGTCCTCCGTGTTCGAGACTTCAAAATATTTTATAGCTCAAAATTGTTGGTCCAATAGAAAAATTGTTTTCACATATAAAATCCATCGCGACGAGACCTTCGAAACTAGATCTCATGTTGACATGTTCTGACGACTTTTTTCATGCAAATAGTTAGCAGGGCTGGGCTAAGTAAGTTATCAGGTCTGATGTGTGTCTATTATCATGCTATTTACACATTAGTTATCGTGGTACATTTTCAACAATTATTTTCCCATGACAAAGTTACCGCGGTGTTTGTGCGTGAGTTAACATGCCTGTGGTCTGTATATTACCATGCTATTTACGCATAAGTTATCGAAGGTATGTTTTCAATGAGTTAATTGCAAGAAGGTACCACAATTGGGGTAGTGCGTGCAGATTGGTACAACTTTCCGTAATTTTTACATGCCAGTATCATATTTGAGGCAGTCTGTTACAAAATAGTCTAAACCACGTATAATAGTGTATTGACGGTGTATCTGACCGTTGGGGCCCGCCGGTCAGGTACTGCTTTTTGCAAAAAAGGCCCTTACTTTTTATTTAATCACGCATCCATCACTTGTTTGCCTAAAAGAGGGTCCTGCCACGGGATTTAAATAAAAAAAAGAAACCGCGCGTGCCTGGATTTGAACCCGCGCCTTCAGGTTCGCAGCTAGACATCGCTGCCACTGCAACACAAGATTCTTCGCGTATCCTCTGTTATAGTTTGGCGCGCTTGTTTTTTTTGCTGTACTCGTTTTCTTCGTGTCTATTTTATCTTTTCTCAGATTTTGAGTATTCTTCGGGCCGTACGCAGTGAAAATATATGTAGACGATGAACATTTTTATAATAGGGAAAAAGTTCATCGTATATTTAAATGTTCATCTTATATTTAAATAAGATCATTGTATATTAAAAGTATTCAATATATATTTAAATGTTCATTTTTATATATAGTAATGCTATTCATCACCCATGGTGCAAAATACGTTATTCTTCACCCGAGGTAATTTTACTATCGTTTCATAAATAAATTACATTTGAAATAGCAATAGTTACATTCATATTGATTCACTACGTAAAATTTGACATAAGAAAACAAAATTATATGTCATAAGACCAGAAAAATTGCATTTTATGTATATTTTACACTATGTTTTTACTTTGTAATTTTACGTAACATAAAATATATTTTTACGGCGGTCATATATTTTCTTACGATCTCTTTTTACGTATGAAATAAGCCAAAATTTACGGAATGTAAAAATTACTGTGCATTAATATTAAAATAGAGGGAGGGTGAAGAATAACTATTCCTCACCCAGGGTGAATAGTGCTATTTACGGAATAGAGAGAGGGTGAAGAATAAACCTAAAATAGCGCTATTTTAATGTCAATGCACCGTAATATCAATGCACCGTGATATATAGGGATTGACTATTCGTCACCCTGGGTGAGGAATAGTTATTCTTCACCCTCTCTCTATTCTGGGTGAGGAATAGTTATTCTTCACCCTCCCTCTATTTTAATATTAATGCACCGTAATTTTACATTCCGTCACCCTGTGTGAGGAATAACTATGTTTCACCCTAATTTTATATTTAGGGATTGACTATTCGTCACCCTGGGTGAGGAATAACCCAGGATGACGAATAGCACTATTTTAGGTTTATTCTTCACCGTCTCTCTATTCCTCACCCAGGGTGACGAATAGAGCTATTTTAAAATAGTGCTATTACGGTGCATTGATAGTTGTCAAAATTTACGGAATGTAAAACTACGGTGCATTGATATTAAAATAGCGCTATTCGTCACCTTGGGTGAGGAATAGTTATTCTTCACCCCCTCTCTATTCTGAGGTCAATGCACCGTATTTTTAGGTTTCATAAATTTTGTCTTATTTTATACGTAAAAAAAGAATGTAAGAAAATATATACTCGCCGTAAAGAATATTTTATGTTACGTAAAATTACGAACGTAAAAACATAGTGTAAAACATACATAAAATGCGATATTTCTGGTCTTATAATCTACTTTTTTATTTTTTTATACCAAATTTTACGTAGTGAATCAATATGAATGTAACTATTTGTATTCCAAAAGTAATTTATTTATGAAGCGATCGTACCCCCCCCCCCCCCCCCCCCCCCCCCCCCCCCCCCCCCCCCCCCCCCCCCCCCCCCCCCCCCCCCCCCCCCCCCCCCCCCCCCCCCCCCCCCCCCCCCCCCCCCCCCCCCCCCCCCCCCCCCCCCCCCCCCCCCCCCCCCCCCCCCCCCCCCCCCCCCCCCCCCCCCCCCCCCCCCCCCCCCCCCCCCCCCCCCCCCCCCCCCCCCCCCCCCCCCCCCCCCCCCCCCCCCCCCCCCCCCCCCCCCCCCCCCCCCCCCCCCCCCCCCCCCCCCCCCCCCCCCCCCCCCCCCCCCCCCCCCCCCCCCCCCCCCCCCCCCCCCCCCCCCCCCCCCCCCCCCCCCCCCCCCCCCCCCCCCCCCCCCCCCCCCCCCCCCCCCCCCCCCCCCCCCCCCCCCCCCCCCCCCCCCCCCCCCCCCCCCCCCCCCCCCCCCCCCCCCCCCCCCCCCCCCCCCCCCCCCCCCCCCCCCCCCCCCCCCCCCCCCCCCCCCCCCCCCCCCCCCCCCCCCCCCCCCCCCCCCCCCCCCCCCCCCCCCCCTATACGTATTTCTTTATACTATAATGTTAACTGTGACTTTTTTCAATATAGTATAAGTTTTTCAATATACGTATTGTATTATATAATTATAGTCACTGCCCATAATGTTGACAATATACATATTGTATATTATCTGTATAAAGAAACATCGTATATTGTATATTAGATCATTAGACAATATATACTGCACGGGAAAAAATTATACAATATATAGGCGGTGTATAATTTTTTGAATAGTATGCAGTGACTATAGTTTTTGAGTAGTACGCAGTGACTATAATATTTCTACAAGGTATATTATAAAATTATGGTCACTACGTATAATGTGTATAGGTTTTTAATATACGATACGCACACTGCATACAAGACGAAGAATACTAAAATCTGAAAATAGATAAAAGAAATCGAAAAAAAGACATATAAACAAAAGGAACGGTCATAATGGCTAGGACATGTCGATAGTACTAGTATAAAGACGTATGTGCCTGCTACTTTACCGACACCGCCCCATAGTGCACGGCCATGGTTCGAATCCTGGTCGCTGGCGTGTCTTTTTCTTCTAGCATGACGAAACAAGCCAAACTATAAAAAACCGTCTGCAGTATGAGGCGAAGGGTGTCTAAACCGTGTATTGACGGTGTATCTGATCCAAAAATTAACCATGTTGATAACTATAGTACATCTAGCCCGATAACTGCATAGTAACCATATTGGTAACTATAGTACATCTAGCCCGATAACTACAAAATAACCATGTTGGTAATTATAGTATATTTAGCCCGATAACTACAAAATAGCCATGTTGGTAACTATAGTACATCTAGCCCGATAACTTCAAGAAGCTGCCGCCGTCTCGTCTTCCTGAGCGAGACACAAACCCCATCAAAACTTAAAGCCCTCAAAAAATGAAGCCCTCCCGCCGGCAAGCGCTGGGATCCACCGCGCACCCATGGCACTAAGGCCACAGGAGACATGGTAGATCGACGGCGCCGACGGGAGGCAGAAACCCTACCCGCCTTTTCTTGGAGGAGAGACTACCTCTGTATCTGGATAATTAATTGTGTTAATTGCTCGGTATGTGGTACGTAAGTTACCACGACACTTGCACAAAACTTATCAGGGTATGTTTGGACAGTTTTTTCCATTGGCTTATAAGTTACCATGGTATTTATATGTAAGTTATCAGGTCCGCGACACGTATATTATCATGCTATTTACATAGAAGTTACTCATGATATTTTTAATAGTTTTTTCAGGTAAAAAGAAGCTACTGCGATGTTTGTACGCAAGCTATCATGTTTGTGGTGCGTAAATTATCAGGACCATTACAGAGAATATATTAGCAATGTTTCAAAACAAACTCTTTTTTGGTGACACATGAAAAAAAGACTGTTGCTCGAATTTTATAGGGTGTGGAACATTTATTTCTCTAGAAAATGTTCATCATATGAAAAAGGAAAAGTATAACACGATGCATCAGTTCTTTAAAAAACTTGGATCAGATGGTTTTGTCCACTCGTCAAAGTAGGCACGGTTGATTTTCTTTTCCACTCATCTAATAAGGTATAAAATCCATATAATCTATATAAAAAAACATAACAAAAACTTAGCTCAACTGTTAGCGCATTGTGGCCTCAACCAGTAGGTTGTGTGTTCAATTCTCTAGTAGAGCCCCCTTTTTTTTCACGCGAGACTGAAAAAGAGAGGATCGAGCGGTTTGTCGCGTGAGAGAAGCGGATCGAGTGTTTTTCTTTTGCATTCATTTAATAAGGTATAAAAATACATCTAATTTGCATAAAAAACTAGAACAGTAAGTTAGCTTAGTTGTAATGTGCTATGGCCTCAACCAACAGGTCGTGTGTTTGATTCTTAGTAGCACCTATTTTTTTTCTTTTCACGCGGGAGACTGAAAAAAGAGGATCGGGCGGTTGTCGCGCGAGAGAAGCGGATCGAGCGGTTGCTGGGCCGTTCGGACCTGTCGTTACCTTACGATCGTTCGGAAGTTAGCTTTCTCGTTTAGAGATTGTTCGGGATTAGATAGGAATTGCTTCCATCTTATCTCTAGGAGGCGTCTTTGTCGGTGCACTAAGAACGGGGTCCTTAGTACCCCAGACTTATGCACGAATGGTGGCAGCACTCCCGACAAAAGGTCTTGACGGAGGCTGGACCATGATCAAGGAGCGCAAGAAGACCAAGGAGAAGACAAGACAATCACCAGTACAGAAGCATCCCTTGCCGGCAAGAAGAAGAAGGCCCGGCAAGCCCTGAGGCTGGCAAATCCCCGCCAACTACTAGCGCTCCACCTCACCAGCCAGGTGGTCGCCCATAGGTGAGGTGTCGAGCCTGCAGGCAGCGAGATGGCGTTTGCCAGCACGTGTCGGCACGCTGGAGAGAATATTACCTTTATCGACACCCGTCCAAATGGCGTGTCAAGCTAATAGGAGTTAGCTGGGTAGGCGGTGCTGCATTCTTGCCGGGGCTCCTCCTCCTCGTGACACCTAGCGATACATTAAATGCTTTTTGTCCTAACTAGCAGAGTTAGGTATGATAGCATTGTACGCTATCTAATCATTATGTAATGACCCTTTTGTCACTATGGTAACCCCTTGAGCTATAAAAGGAGGGCCAGGGCAACCTTTATAAGGGTTCAAACCCATTCCAACTCTACGCACGCCTACCCGTTTAGCTGCTTTCTCCTTGCACCTTGTCGGGGAAGAGCACTCCGTGTACTTGTGCTCCACAACATCATCAATACACCAAAGGCAGGAGTAGGGTATTACACCTCAAAGGTGGCCCAAACCTGGGTAAATCCTGGCATCTTCTATTACACCTGGTCTTTGATTTTTTTGCAACCCCTCGCCGAACCACAAGGGGATCAAATCACCCAATAGATAGTCGATCCACACCGACATCTTTGGCGCGCCAGGCAGGGGGATCGCACTGGCGTAAACTTGGATAGCAGACGACGCGTCAACTTCATCTAGTTCTTCTTCATCATTTTCTTCATCCATGGCGCCCAGGAAGAAGGGCTCCATGGCGACGAAGCCCTCTACGCCCAAGCTCCCTTCGCACGCACCCGCGGGCGCCGCCGCCGCCGCGGATGTTGCGAACATCGCGGTGGGTACGACCAGCGCAGTCGGCGCAGTCGCCGTGCTTACTGCGGCGAGGACGGGCGCTGGCGGTGATGGAGGTGGTCAACTTCTATGACCCTCCGGCCGAGACAACAACAATGGCACACGCGATGCGGACGCGCGGCCCCCGCCTTCCCAGCACGACGACAAATGCGACTATCGAAGCAACCTCACTTGGTCAGACACAAGCCGGAAGCTTACCCATTGCAGCAACTCCAGTTGTGGCAACATCAGCGGCCACCACAAGTACGATGAACTGTTGAGCCCGACGAAACATCGATGATTGCTCCAGGTCCGTGACTATGGTGAAATCAATGACGATCGTTGCTGGGCAAGCGAACGAGGAAGTACTCGCACCACCTTTGAACGAATGCCGAGAATGAGAGGCTACCCGACAACACGGTGCGCGTGATTAACCCAGTCGTCGACGGGTTCGCGCCCAGTGTTGACGGGCGACCACCTTATAAGGCTGGCCACCCGGTCGCGTTGCGAGCCGCGGCTAGTCCGTTGGGTATCCGCCCGGGCGATAGGCCCGAATCGTTAAGGGAATACCAGGATAAAGTGTATCCCTTCCCCCGGCAGGGTGATGTTTGCTTGAACTACGTCGGTATTTCCCCAAAGAGGAAGGGATGATGCAGCACATCAATGCTAGGCATTTCTCTCAGTGACGAGACCAAGGATATCGAACCAGTAGGAGAACCACGCAACACCACGTAAACAACTCCTGCACACAAAGAACAAATACTTGCAACCCGACGTAAGAGAGGGGTTGTGCTGTAGGGTGAAACCCTAGAGGGGATCTTTTCACTCTTGGAGGGGGGAAAGAGCAAGAACACACAAAATCACAAGGAGGAAATCACTCTAACAAACCCAAATAACACATCCACTAGAGTAGCATTCAAGAGATCCACAAGCATGCATGAACAATTCAAGGAAAATAGCACTAGGGTAAAAGTTCTTCCCACTAGATGAGGTCTTGATATCCAAGAGGATCTTCTCCAAGAGGAGGGCTTGATCTCCAAGAGGAGCTTCTCCAAGGGGAGGTCTAGATCTCCTAGAGGAGGAAGATGAGCAAAGCTCTCTCTTTGTCTATGTAATACTTTTCTAACCTCTCAAATGAGCTAGGGAAGGAGTTTATATAGCCTAGGGACGAAATATAAGGGGGAGAGGGATACAAGGGTCAAAACCCCAATTGCATGCAGGCATTCTCGGAGGGGTCTGGGCACCCGGGGTAAAGGGGCTCAGGCACCCGGAGGTGGTGCGGCAGTAGGTGGCCGGGCACCCGGGGGCTGAGGGCCCGGGCACCCGGACCGGTCAGGGGCACCGTGGCCTTGGCGCTGGGGAGGTCGGGCACCCGGGGTGGCTGCTGGTGCAGCCCAGGCGGGAGGCCGGGCAGCCGGGGGCGAGCTGGGCGCGACCCAGGTGGAGGCCGGGCACCCGTGGCCAGGGGGCCGGGCACCCGGGGTGGGCTGGGGCGAGGCCCAGGCTGCGGCCGGGCACCTGGGGCCGAGATGGCCGGGCACCTGAGGTGTCCAGGAGATTTGGCCCTCCCCGTAGCTTCGAGTCCGGGCACCCGGGGTCCTTCTGTCTAGGTACCCGGGGTGTCCAGGAGCTCCTTTCCTTCGTTCTTCTCATCCTCCTCTTCCTTCTCTTGCTCCGTGGATGCTCGAGTCTCCACCCTCTCCTTCTCACGATCATCTCCTTGGTATCTAAGAGTGCATAACATGTATTTATGAGGTAGAACCAAATTCTCATGTGAATCCGAACGAAACTCGAAGAGGAAAGAATCGACCTCGTTCTCCATGGTGCGTGCACGTGCTCTTGTCATTGGACCTCTTGGTGCTTGTGGTGGTGATGGAGTGTCCGTGTGAGTGGACGAGGGATGCTCCGCATCATCTCCCCCCCCCCCTTGGGAGAGATCCGTCCACGGATTGTGATCTTCATCACCATGGTACTTGGCCAAGTCTTTGACGTTGAAGATGTTGCTTACGTTGTACTTGTCACGTGGAATGTCGATCTTGTAGGCGTTGTCGTTGTAGCGTGCGAGCACCTTGAATAGTTCATCGGCTCTCAGAAGTAGCTTGGACTTGCGCTCCTTGGGGAAGCGGTCCTTGCGGAGATGTAACCATACTAGATCGCCCGGTTGGAACACCATCGATGACTTGTTGATGTTGAGCTTCGAGGCGAGACCGTGTACTTGACGCTCGATCGTGGCCCTTGTTTCTTCATGCATCTTCTTGAGGCAGGTGGCTCTTGCGCTAGCGTCCGTGTTCGCTCGTTCTTGTAGCGGTAGAGGAAGGATGTCCAACGGCGACAAAGGGTTGAAGTCGTAGACAACCTCAAAGGGGGACTTGCCGGTAGTAGAGTGTGTTGCGCTGTTGTCGGCGTACTCGGCAATGGGTAAGCACTCCTCCCACTCCTTGATGTTCTTCTTGATCAACACGCGTAGGAGAGTGGCGAGCGTCCGGTTGGTGACTTCCGTTTGGCCATCGGTTTGAGGATGATATGCCATGCAGAAGAGTAGCTTGATTCCGAGCTTGGCGCATAACGTCTTCCAAAAGTAGCTTAAGAACTTGACGTCTCGGTCCGACACAATTGTCTTTGGCACTCTGTGTAACCTCAAGATTTCCCTACAAAAAAGATTTGCAACATGTGAAGCATCGTCTATCTTATTGCATGGGATAAAATGAGCCATTTTAGAGAATCGGTCCACAACAACAAATACGGAATCCTTGCCATTTTGAGTCCTAGGTAATCCAAGCACAAAATCCATGCTAATATCTTCCCATGGTTGATGTGGAATAGGAAGTGGCATATGTAAACCATGGGATTGAGATTGTGACTTAGCTTTGCGGCATGTAGAGCACCGATTGGTGAAGCGTGAGACATCGCGGAACATCTTGGGCCAAAAGTAGTTTTTGGAGAGCGTGGCAAAAGTCTTGTCGCATCCAAAGTGTCCCATGAGTCCGCCTCCATGAGCCTCTTGCAAAAGTAACAAACGAAGAGAGGACTCGGGGATGCATAGTTTGTTAGCTCTCATTAGATAACCATCTTTGATATAATATCGTTCCCAAGATGTATGCGTCACACACTTAGCAAAAGGAGTAGCAAAAGTCACATCGTGCTTATACAAATCTTTGATATGTTCAAATCCAACAACATTCAATTCAAGTTGAGTAATTAACATGCATTTGCAGGAATGAGCATCCGCCACAACATTCTCTTTGCCCTTAATGTACTTGATCACATAGGGGAAAGATTCGATAAATTCACTCCATTTAGCATGCCGTTTATTCAACTTGATTTGGCCTTTAAGGTACTTAAGTGTCTCATGTCGGTATGTATGACAAATTCATGTGGGCGAAGATAATGCTCCCAAACATGCAACACGCGCACTAAAGCATACAATTCTTTGTCATAGATGGGATAGTTAAGTTGAGCGCCGGAAAGTTTTTCACTAAAATATGCAATGGCTCGCTTTTCTTGCATAAAAAATCCACCAATGCCATTACCACTAGCATCACAATGGACCTCAAAAGTTTTGTCAAAGTTGGGCAAAGCAAGAATCGGAGCATGAGTAAGCAAGGATTTGAGCTCATCAAATGTGGTAGATTGCAAAGGTCCCCAAACAAAAGGTGCATTTTTCTTACTCAAAGCATGCAACAGTGTGGCAATAGTGCTAAAGTCTTTCACAAAGCAACGATAGAAACCCGCTAGACCAAGGAAACTATGCACTTGTTGCAAATTAGTTGGTTGTGGCCAAGTTTTAATTGCTTTGATTTTGGACTCGTCAACATGGACACCCTTGGAAGAAACAACGAAACCCAAGAAAACAAGCTTGTCAACACCAAAAGTGCATTTTTCCATGTTGGCATAAAGATGTTCCTTGCGAAGAGTTTGCAAAATGGCCCTAACATGATTTACATGATCTTTGATGGATTTGCTAAATACAAGTATGTCGTCAAAGTAGACCACAACAAACACTCCAATGTAAGGACGAAGCACAAAATGCATAAGGCGCATGAAAGTACCTGGAGCTTCTAATAAACCCATAGGCATAACTAACCACTCATACTAGCCAAATTTAGTTTTAAAAGAGGTTTTCCATTCATCACCTTCTTGTATGCGGATTTGATAGTAACCACTTTTGAGATCGATTTTTGAGAAATAGTGGCACCGCTAAGCTCATCTAGCATATCATCAAGGCGAGGTATGGGATGCCTATATTGAACGGTGATAGCATTGATGGGTCTACAATCGGAACACATGTAAAAACTACCATCTTTCTTAGGCACTAGGATAACCGGAATGGCACAAGGGCTTAAGCTTTCACGTACATGACCATTGTCGATGAGTTGTTGTACTTGCCGTTGGATGTCCTTAGTTTCTTCGAGGTTGACGCGGTATGGAGCCTTGTTAGGAAGAGGTACGCCGGGGATGAGGTCAATCCAATGTTCAATGCCACATAGAGGAGGAAGACCGGGAGGTAGTTCATCGGGAAAGACATCCGCGAATTCCTGCAACAAGTTAGAGAACACTAGAGGAAGAGGATTAGGAGTGTTAGTTTTTGCCACCTCGTCTTTGCATAGGAGAACATAGTGGATGACACTCGATGGGTTCTCACACACTTCTTTCATCTCTCTTTTTGTGGCTAGGAGGACTAAGTTTTTCTCTCTTGGCGAAGAGTCACTCAATTTGGGCTTGTGGTGCTCACTTTCTTTGTGGTGGTTCACTCTCTCACTAGTATCTCCACGATGTGTGGATGCTTGCTTGTCAGCGATCACTTGGCTCGGTGACATAGGTCGTAGCACGTACTCCTTGCCCTTCATCTTGAAGCTATAGTGGTTAGTTCTTCCATTGTGGATGACGCCGCGGTCGAATTGCCAAGGTCTTCCAAAGAGAAGATGGCACACGGACATAGGAACCACGTCGCACTCCAAGGTGTCCTCGTAGGCGCCGATCTTGAAGGGAACTTGCACCGTATGCTCCACATGAATAGTGCCAGAGTCGCTCAGCCATTGCACCTTGTAGGGACGAGGATGCTTCTTCTTGACTAATTGCAGCTTGGAACATAGCTGTTCACTTGCCAAGCTGTGACAACTTCCTCCGTCGATGATGACTTTCACGGAACGCCCGTTGATCCCGGCCTTGGTGTGGAAGATGTGACACCGTTGGTCTTCTTCTTGGTGGTGTTGGATCGTCAAGACCTTGGAGACCACGAGAGAGGGACTTGAAAAGTTGTCACAAAAGACTTGATCATCTTCATCTTTGTTCACGTGCCGGTGCATGGCCACGTGCTCAAGGGCTTACATTTCTTCTTCACTCATGGAGTCATATGTGCCATCATCGTTTAAGATCATGGTTTGCTTGTTGGTGCATTCGAAGGACTTGTGTCCTCGGCCACCACATGTGAAGCACTTGATAGAACTTGTCTTGACGGGGTCATTTGGTTGCGCCGAAGATGAGGGAGTCTTGGATTTGTAGGTGCTTGCCGAAGGACGAGTCGAGGAAGGCGTAACTTGCTTGAAACTTGACTTGTCGCCGGTACTTGGTGATGCTCTAGTTGAGGTAGGAGGTGCCGAAGTCACGGGAGCTTGAGAGTAGGAGTCGTAGGTCTTGGACGAGTACTTGGCGTATTTGAAGTCATCTTGCACTTGTCGCTCGGCCTTGGTCGCTTGATGAACTAGCTCGAGAAGGTTGGAGTATGGTTGGAAGTCGGCAATCCGCTTGATTGGGTGGTTGAGGCCGTTCAAGAAGCGTGCCATAGTTTGCTCGTCATCTTCCTTGACATTGGCTCTTATCATGGCAACCTCCATTTCTTGGTAGTATTCTTCCACCGTCTTCGTGCCTTGCTTGAGGAGTTGCAACTTCTTGAAGAGATCACGGGTGTAGTGTGTAGGCACGAAACGAGCTCTCATGACATCCTTCATTTGCGTCCAAGTTGTGATTGGTGGTTCGCCTCTTGCTTGTCGTTACTCGATCACTTGTTCCCACCAAATGAGGACGTAGTCTTGAAACCCGAGGGAGGCCATGGTGATCTTCTTTTCCTCATCATAGTTGTGAAGACGGAATATCTTGTCCATCTTCAAGGCCCATGAGAGATATTCTTCGGGATCATTGCTTCCGCAGAACTTGGGCATGGTGAACTTGAGCTTGCCGTAGCGGAGTTTTTCGTCGTAGTGGCGGTTTTGATGTTGCTCTTGACGTGGCGGAAGGTCCTCAAATGCTCGTTCCTCGTGATGTCACTCTTGTCGTGGCGGTGGACAAGGCATGTGCGCTTGGTTTCTTCTTTCTTGTTGCTCTTCAAGTTGAGCGGCTTCTTCTTGTCGTGCTTGGAGAAGTGCTTCTTCTTGTTCACGGACTTGGCGGTTGCGCTCTTCGACGGCTCTAGTGGCCTCGTTGATTGTGCGTTGAGCTTCACATTCGAGGGCTTGTGCTTCACGGCGCTCTTGTGCTTGTTGAATTGCACCACCGTCTTGAGGTGGTTGACGTTGCACTTGTGGAGGTATTTGCTCTTGCTCCATTGCTTCTTGCGCTTGTTGTTGTGCCCTTTCACGTGCTCGGACTTGGTCTTGTAAACCATTGCCTTGGAATGGATTTTCTTGAGCTTGGCGATCTTGGGGTCATCACGTCGAGGAAAACGAGCTCGTTGAGGACTTGCATCATAAGAGGAGTAGTCCGAGGATTGCTGACTTGAGCGGCGGCTTGAGTGGCGCTGCCTTGACGAAGATGTCGAGGAGGATGGGCGTCTCACTATCATGTTGCAGAATTCTTCCATTTGTGTGGTGAACTTGGCGTCGATGTAGTCACGGTTCCTTGCTTCCGGTTGACGAAGGTCGGTGGCGAGTTGCTCAAGGCGTTCACCCAAGGCTTCACTTTCTTGATGGAGAGCTCGTTGCATGATGAAGAAGTGGCTCTTGGTGACGTAGTCGTGATCATCACCTTGCTCCTCAAAAAGTGGGTTCGCCGAATAACTTGGCCTATCCATCATAACCAAGTGGGGTGAGTAGGAAAATGAGAGAACAATACCGAAGTTACCTTTTCCGAGGATTGTGGATGTATCAAGTGTCACTCAATGTAATGCCACAATAGGAGAATTGGTACTGGGTTTGTTTCTCACACCTAGACAAGTAAAGCTTATGGAGTAGCTCGGTTAGGATGGTGGCAAAAATTTCAAGCAAATGTTAGTCAAGATATCGATAAGGTTGAGAAGGTTCACAAAATTGCAAGTAAAGCAAATAGATCAAACCCAAGAATATCACTAGGAACACACACACGGACGATAGATGGGATCCGCACAACCAAGGAGTGAGCTCAAAAAGTGTGACCACGGTAAATTCTCTTGTTGTACGGATGCTAGAGAGACGCTAGCTCGATTGCTCAAATGGGCAAGATACGCTTGTGCACCAACCTATGAGAGAAACGTGCCGTCTTCAATCCCAACAGTGCGATGTATGAGGTGACCAGGATGATATGTCGATGCAAAATGGCTCAATGCTATTGCTTACAAGCTCTTTGTTTCTCCTCTTTTGCTTTAAATCTTTTTTTTCTCGCTTTTTTTCACTATGCTTGATGCTCGAGCCAAATATGATATGAGACAAGTATGTAAGATATGCACGGGAGAGACTTATGGCACAATGATGATAGCAAGATCACTACGGTGCACAATAGCATGGCCCGACAATTCTCAACTCGCTAGTCTCGATGGGTAAGTGACGCAAAATGGCTCGGGTTATCAATGCAAAAGCAAGGGAATGAACTAAGTGTCGTCGAGGTTACCGTCCTTTCTTACGGTTAGCAGTGTCAACGGTGAAGATCGTTGGCGAAGATGACTCCGAGGCGATGATGAATGGCGGTGATGTCGATGTCACACGTTCCTAAGTAGCCAAAACACCTTAGGAAACAGAAACCGCAACTCAAAATCGGTCAAATGCGGAAGGTGTGTGCTTTTATGATGAATTTTTGATGGAGGCTAATGGTGGTGGTAATGATATATGTGGATGGGGGAATGAGCTAAAGAACACGAAAAACAGACTTGGGAGTTGGAAGTTATGGCCAAAACGGAGGTGGAGTTGGGCTGATTCGGGGCCCCCCCCCCCCCCCCCCCCCCTGGGAGGTGCGGGTGCCCGGGGTGGTCTGGGGCAAACAACCCGGGGGTGCGGGTGCCCGGGGGTTCGAGGTGTGGGCACCCGGGGGTGTCGGATTTGGGCGAATTTTTTTGGGAGATGGCGAAATTCCGTGCATTTCGTGGTGGGAAGGGTGGGGATTGATGGGTAGGGGCTAGATCCACTTGCCAAACAACAAATCCATGGACCAAAACAATCAAATCTCACAAGATCCAACAAATTGCAAGAAAAATTTTTGGGGCTATTTTTGTGGGGATTTTTGAATTAGGACAAAAAACAACAAAATTAAGCTAGCAAATGGGGGGATGGGACTCCAAGATGTGAATCAACCTTGCTCATGATACCAAGATGTTGTAGGGTGAAACCCTAGAGGGGATCTTTTCACTCTTGGAGGGGGGAAAGAGCAAGAACACACAAAATCACAAGGAGGAAATCACTCTAACAAACCCAAATAACACATCCACTAGAGTAGCATACAAGAGATCCACAAGCATACATGAACAATTCAAGGAAAATAGCACTACGGTAAAAGTTTTTTTTGACTAAACATTGTGAGGCAAAAGCCCCACAGCCTTTTATTAAAATAGAGCCCCAAGTCTTACAATAAAAGAAAGAACTGAAAAAGCTATCTAGGAGTTTAACAGACCTACCTATGAAGATACAACAACATATATACAAATGTACAATAAAAGGCCTTGCCACATAGATCATGGCAGGGCATTAATCCACTAGAGAAGCAAAGGCTTGATCGAAGCCTTCATCCTATGGGAATGCAGGGTGGTGTCATGAATGAATTTAGCCTTCCAGCCCCCAAATGTTGGCCTGATATGTCTGAAGATTCTGTCATTCCTCGTGGTCCAGATG
The DNA here is from genome assembly GCA_036873465.1 of Thinopyrum obtusiflorum. Taxonomy (NCBI): domain Eukaryota; kingdom Viridiplantae; phylum Streptophyta; class Magnoliopsida; order Poales; family Poaceae; genus Thinopyrum; species Thinopyrum obtusiflorum. The sequence continues at coordinate 5,790 of JAAAWM010011364.1, read as the reverse complement.
CTCCAAGCAGCAAGGTAAACTACCTCAAACAAGAAAGGGTGCTTGAAACTCCTCTTGGCAGCCAGAATACATTCTTTAGGAGATAGCCCTGCATACCATGTAATCTGCAGATAATTCCAAACTCTGTTGCTCAAGGTGCACTTGAAGAACAGATGATCTCTGTCTTCATGCATATGAGCCACACACATAGGGCATAAGTTGTCATCATCCTCAGATCTCCAGTGCCTTCTTAGAAGCATGTCTCTGGTGTTGAACCTATCATTCAACATTAACCATGCAAAAACCTTGATTTTCATTATGCACGTGCTTTTCCAAATCCATTTGCAAGGATCATCATCTGGCAAATGTGCATGGGCTAGAGTATAGTAACTCTTAGCAGAGTAGGATCCTTTACTAGGTGCCCATGACCAAGAGTCAGGTTCCTGGGGACATCTTTGTAATCCACTTAAAGCAGAGTTAAGAGAAACCAGTTCATCCATTGCTTCATGAGATAATGGTAATTGAAAATAAGTACCAATATCAAAATCCTCAATAAAGTCCCTGACAGATATTTTGTCATCCAGTGTAAAGGAGAAAAGTCCGGGAAATCTCTGCTTAATAGGCAAATGGCTTTCACCCAAGCTCCAAGCATCATGCCAAAACAGAGAGCTGTTGCCATCATTGATGGTGATAATAGAATGTGATCTATAAATCTCATTTAGCTTCATGATATCTCTCCACCAAAAAGAGCCACACTGGACAGTTGCATGGGCGACCACTCCATTGTAGTAAGTGTCCCAAATCAAGGAGACCCAAGGTATATCTGCTTTGTTGAAAAACTTATGCAAATGCTTTGTGAGCAAGGCCTTATTTTGAACTGCAAGATTGATGATCCCCATGCCCCCTTTATTCTTTGGCTTACAAACCATTGGCCAGGCTGCTAAAGATTGCTTTGGGGTATCAGAATTTCCTCTCCAAAAGCATTGCCTCATGATTCTTTCCAGCTGCTTAATAATAGCAGCTGGTAAACTCAGACTGCAAAGGAAATAAATGGGCATAGAAGAGAGGACTGACTGCAAGAGTTGCAGTCTTGCACCTTGAGAAAGCAGAGAGCCTCCTCTCAACTCTGTCAACAACATGCACCAGATCTTGAATTCTAGGCTTTGTGGTACCCACAGGCAAACCCAGGTATGTGAAAGGAAGGGATCCAACCTGACATCCAAAAATAGCAGCCAATCTGATTGCTTCCTCCTGTGTAACATTGATGGGCAAAATGCAAGACTTATGAAAATTAACTTTTAAACCAGTTGATTTGGAGAAGGCAATCAACATATTCTTGAGAGCTAGCAGTTGGGATTCATCAGCTTGAACAATCAACAAAGTATCATCTGCATATTGGACTATTGGGAAATCTTGGTCATTAGAAGGTATTGGAAGTGACAGTAAACCTTGTTGGAGCATTTGGTTAACCACATATTGCAAGAGATCAGCAGCAATAACAAAGAGGAGTGGTGAGAGAGGATCTCCTTGCCTTACACCTCTTTTGCAATTAAACTGCTTACCAGGTACACCATTTAGTAGGATGGAAGAAGATCCAGAAGAAAGAAGCTCTTTAATCCAACCAATCCATTTTGCATCAAAGCCCTTATACTTCAACATAAGCAAAATCAGATCATGCTCCACAGTGTCAAAAGCTTTAGCAAAATCCATCTTAAGGATGAGAATTGGTCTCCTGGACTGATGACACTGATGAATGTATTCTAAACTCCATGCAATGCAATCCTGGGTGGATCTTGATTTTAGAAAACCATACTGGTTTTTACGGATGTGTCGGATCACGGGTTCCGGCAAAACCCTTAAGGTTCGAACTCTGGGTGCGCGCGAAGTTCTCTCCCTCCTACCGATCCGCGTCCTAACTAGCTAAGATCTCAAGATCGAGCTCGACGAACTCACAATCACAAAGACATGAGGTTTATACTAGTTCGGGCCACCGTTGTGGTGTAATACCCTACTCCAGTGTGGTGGTGGTGGATTGCCTCTTGGGCTAATGATGAACAATACAAGGGGAAGAACAGCCTCCTGAGGTTGAGGTGTTCTTGTGCTCGGTGTGTCCCCCCCCCCCCCCCCCCCCCCCCCCCCCCCCCCCCCCCCCCCCCCCCCCCCCCCCCCCCCCCCCCCCCCCCCCCCCCCCCCCCCCCCCCCCCCCCCCCCCCCCCCCCCCCCCCCCCCCCCCCCCCCCCCCCCCCCCCCCCCCCCCCCCCCCCCCCCCCCCCCCCCCCCCCCCCCCCCCCCCCCCCCCCCCCCCCCCCCCCCCCCCCCCCCCCCCCCCCCCCCCCCCCCCCCCCCCCCCCCCCCCCCCCCCCCCCCCCCCCCCCCCCCCCCCCCCCCCCCCCCCCCCCCCCCCCCCCCCCCCCCCCCCCCCCCCCCCCCCCCCCCCCCCCCCCCCCCCCCCCCCCCCCCCCCCCCCCCCCCCCCCCCCCCCCCCCCCCCCCCCCCCCCCCCCCCCCCCCCCCCCCCCCCCCCCCCCCCCCCCCCCCCCCCCCCCCCCCCCCCCCCCCCCCCCCCCCCCCCCCCCCCCCCCCCCCCCCCCCCCCCCCCCCCCCCCCCCCCCCCCCCCCCCCCCCCCCCCCCCCCCCCCCCCCCCCCCCCCCCCCCCCCCCCCCCCCCCCCCCCCCCCCCCCCCCCCCCCCCCCCCCCCCCCCCCCCCCCCCCCCCCCCCCCCCCCCCCCCCCCCCCCCCCCCCCCCCCCCCCCCCCCCCCCCCCCCCCCCCCCCCCCCCCCCCCCCCCCCCCCCCCCCCCCCCCCCCCCCCCCCCCCCCCCCCCCCCCCCCCCCCCCCCCCCCCCCCCCCCCCCCCCCCCCCCCCCCCCCCCCCCCCCCCCCCCCCCCCCCCCCCCCCCCCCCCCCCCCCCCCCCCCCCCCCCCCCCCCCCCCCCCCCCCCCCCCCCCCCCCCCCCCCCCCCCCCCCCCCCCCCCCCCCCCCCCCCCCCCCCCCCCCCCCCCCCCCCCCCCCCCCCCCCCCCCCCCCCCCCCCCCCCCCCCCCCCCCCCCCCCCCCCCCCCCCCCCCCCCCCCCCCCCCCCCCCCCCCCCCCCCCCCCCCCCCCCCCCCCCCCCCCCCCCCCCCCCCCCCCCCCGGCCTCGTCAGGCTGGCTCACGAGGAGGCGGAGAGATCAAGGCGGGGTACCTCACGAGGTGTCCGTGACGCAAGCCGTGACGACCGAGGGCGCCAGGCGGGTGCCAGCCCGTGCAGTGTCCTCCTTTCCTCTTTAGTGCAAAGGGGCAAGCGCAGCCGCGGAGTACCGAGGCATCAGGCAAAGGTTGCCATTTCGGTGCAACGAGACCAAGACCAGGAGGACTACGAGACAGAGGTCACCGTGGAGCCCAAGACGGCGTCATCACCAGAGCTTTGCGCGGGCGAAGACTACTTTTGTCTGGGTATCTAGTACTAGCTGTCCCCCTTCAAATTAGCCCGCCATTGTTGGCTCCCTTCCCGCTTGATATTTGGGAAGAGGACCAGGGCCTCTATAAATAGGATCAGCCACCCGCTAGACAGAGACGGACAGAGACAGACAGAGAGAGCGGAGGAGTTCGGAGAAGGATGTTCTTGAGAGGGGTTTCGATCAGAAAGAGAGAGAGAAGGGTGACTGAGCTCCTCCCAGCAGTTCATCACCCCAGCCAAGAACAGACCCTCGCGAGGCTGTTCTTCCTTGTATTGTTCATCATCATCAGCCCAAGAGGCAATCCACCACACCACACACTAGAGTAGGGGATTACACCACAACGGTGGCCCAAACCAGTATAAACCCTGTGTCTCTTGTGTTGTTCTTTCGTTGATGCCCCGCGCCGTCGCCATCCGACGCAACCGGGCAAGGCTCGCCTCCGACACGTTCGGCGGATCCAGGGCAGACGAGTACCAAGCTACGGCCGGGGGCTGACGAGGCGCCATGGCTTTCTAGGTCACACGGACGGAGTGGATCTGGAAATTTGGAGGAAGGAGAGGCGCATGAAAGGGGATCTGAGCAGCAACCAGGGAAAGCAAGAAGCCAAGCCTGGGTGGATGCCGCTCCTTTATCAACTCGCGCGGTTGCTGGGGCGCCCACGTCCAACCAACCGCCACGCGGCGCCCAAGGCCGCAGGCTGTTAGGGCCCGCGGCGCTTCGCTCTTGCCCTTCCGCCTCCCTGCACGGCCAAGTCCGTGCGCGCCTTGGGCCCGGGGGCTACTATCGGTGTTCTGGGAACGGGGGTCCCTAGACTTGCCTGCCTGCGACCTATGGCGTGGCTCAAAAGGGGGGCCCAGTGCGGCCCATCTTCACCAACACAAACCCAAGACCCTCGCGAGGGGCCAAGCCTCGCGAGGCGGACGACGCGGAGCTTCCTCAGGCACGGCCTCGTCAGGCTGGCTCACGAGGAGGCGGAGAGATCAAGGCGGGGTACCTCACGAGGTGTCCGTGACGCAAGCCGTGACGACCGAGGGCGCCCCCCCCCCCCCCCCCCCCCCCCCCCCCCCCCCCCCCCCCCCCCCCCCCCCCCCCCCCCCCCCCCCCCCCCCCCCCCCCCCCCCCCCCCCCCCCCCCCCCCCCCCCCCCCCCCCCCCCCCCCCCCCCCCCCCCCCCCCCCCCCCCCCCCCCCCCCCCCCCCCCCCCCCCCCCCCCCCCCCCCCCCCCCCCCCCCCCCCCCCCCCCCCCCCCCCCCCCCCCCCCCCCCCCCCCCCCCCCCCCCCCCCCCCCCCCCCCCCCCCCCCCCCCCCCCCCCCCCCCCCCCCCCCCCCCCCCCCCCCCCCCCCCCCCCCCCCCCCCCCCCCCCCCCCCCCCCCCCCCCCCCCCCCCCCCCCCCCCCCCCCCCCCCCCCCCCCCCCCCCCCCCCCCCCCCCCCCCCCCCCCCCCCCCCCCCCGCACTCAAGGACGGGGCCCGCACCTGGCTCCTGAACCTGGCTCCAGGCACAATCTCCTCCTGGGACGAGATGCGCACCCGCTTCATCGCCAACTTCCAAGGCACTCGCGACCGGCCACCCGCCGTGAGCGACATGCGCCGCATCAAGCAACAGCCCGGGGAGACCCTGCAGAAGTACATCCAGCGCTTCAACAACGCACGCCTCAAGATTCCCAAGGTGACTGAGGAGGCCATCATCTCGGCCTTCTCCGACGGCGTGCGCGACGTCAAGATGAAGGAGGAGCTGGCGATGCATGAAGACCTGTGCACTTCCTTGGAGTTGTTCAACTTGGCAACCAAGTGCGCCAGGGCTGAGGAAGGGCGTCTCTCCCTCCTCGAGCTGCCTGCCGCAGACCCAGAAGAGAAGAAGCCCAAGGCCAAGGATGTGAAGCGCAAGGGGGCTGCCGTGCTCGCGGCAGAACCAGACACCAAGCGGGGCAGAGATCAGCCCGAACCTTCCAAGGGCAGCCGGTACTGTGTGTACCACGACCTCCACACCCACAACACCAACGAATGTCAAGAGCTCCGAGCCGTGCGAGAAGGAAGGCCCCCCCCCCCCCCCCCCCCCCCCCCCCCCCCCCCCGAACGCAGGACGCTGGGAAGACCGCTGCCCGCGCCAAGGGTGGCGCGATCGACCTCGCGAGGATCGCTGGCAAGACCCGCCTCGCGAGGGAGACTGGAGGGATCAGCCTCGCGAGGATCGCCCGCAAGGCAACGCAGGCCTCCCACCGCTGCCGCCGCAGCCAAGGAGAAACGAGGACCGCCACCAGGACGAGGGGGCTGGGGGCTTCCAGGAGCCGCGCGCGATCGCCTGCATCCTGGGCGGGGCACAAGCCCCAGCCTCTCAGCGCATCTTCAAGCAGTTCGCCCGCGAAGTGAACG
>JAAAWM010011363.1:0-75325 GCA_036873465.1 Thinopyrum obtusiflorum | reverse complement strand
GTACCATGTTTGAATAATAATTGACATGTTGTAAATATTTGCAGAAACTATGGAGCACTCCCGAGACGAAGAAACAGAAGCGATGTTGGGGGACATAATCGCAAATGGATCAAGTGATGATGTTGCGTCATTTCTCCTCGACACCGTTGATCAGCTAGATGAAGAAGAGGGCTATGTTTATGATGGTGGCTTCGACCCATTAATGCCGGTACAAGAGGAGGACTATGTTCATGATGGCTCCGGTGACACAATGGAGGTACAAGACGAAGGAGACCGTGCTGACTGCTCCGGTCACCGAACCGAGTCCGGCCAGGTATATATATATTAGTTAAGCCCGTGCTGACTAGTTAATTGATGCATCCATTGTTTTGGTATATGTACACATATTAATTACTGTCGTCTTTCTTCCTTATAATTTCTAGCCCTCCGGATCGAGCACAACTTCGGTAAGGAGACGAGGCCCGAAGAAAAAGTTGAGCTCGGATGAAAAGTTTGAGATCATAGAAATCGCGCCCGACGGCGAACCGATTGAACCCATCCGGACAAGGAAGGCATTTTCTGCTCAGTGCGGGGTTCTTGTTAGGGACAGGATCCCGATCAGCATCCAGCAATGGTATAAGCCTGCTAAGGATGAAGACGCTGAGGTGTCTTATGTCAATGATATGCAGAAAGAAGATCTTTGGACTGAGCTGAAGGCAAATTTCACCCTACCGCCAGAGGAGGATCCGGAGAAGCCAGTTAAAGAGCAATTAATCAAGTCTTGTGCTCTTAAGAAGATGGCAGGCCTAATGAGGAGGTGGAGGAAAGAGCTGAACCAGTTTGTCAAGGAAAAAAAGACACCAGAATTCATCGGCAAATATGCCCCCCCCCCCCCCCCCCCCCCCCCCCCCCCCCCCCCCCCCCCCCCCCCCCCCCCCCCCCCCCCCCCCCCCCCCCCCCCCCCCCCCCCCCCCCCCCCCCCCCCCCCCCCCCCCCCCCCCCCCCCCCCCCCCCCCCCCCCCCCCCCCCCCCCCCCCCCCCCCCCCCCCCCCCCCCCCCCCCCCCCCCCCCCCCCCCCCCCCCCCCCCCCCCCCCCCCCCCCCCCCCCCCCCCCCCCCCCCCCCCCCCCCCCCCCCCCCCCCCCCCCCCCCCCCCCCCCCCCCCCCCCCCCCCCCCCCCCCCCCCCCCCCCCCCCCCCCCCCCCCCCCCCCCCCCCCCCCCCCCCCCCCCCCCCCCCCCCCCCCCCCCCCCCCCCCCCCCCCCCCCCCCCCCCCCCCCCCCCCCCCCCCCCCCCCCCCCCCCCCCCCCCCCCCCCCCCCCCCCCCCCCCCCCCCCCCCCCCCCCCCCCCCCCCCCCCCCCCCCCCCCCCCCCCCCCCCCCCCCCCCCCCCCCCCCCCCCCCCCCCCCCCCCCCCCCCCCCCCCCCCCCCCCCCCCCCCCCCCCCCCCCCCCCCCCCCCCCCCCCCCCCCCCCCCCCCCCCCCCCCCCCCCCCCCCCCCCCCCCCCCCCCCCCCCCCCCCCCCCCCCCCCCCCCCCCCCCCCCCCCCCCCCCCCCCCCCCCCCCCCCCCCCCCCCCCCCCCCCCCCCCCCCCCCCCCCCCCCCCCCCCCCCCCCCCCCCCCCCCCCCCCCCCCCCCCCCCCCCCCCCCCCCCCCCCCCCCCCCCCCCCCCCCCCCCCCCCCCCCCCCCCCCCCCCCCCCCCCCCCCCCCCCCCCCCCCCCCCCCCCCCCCCCCCCCCCCCCCCCCCCCCCCCCCCCCCCCCCCCCCCCCCCCCCCCCCCCCCCCCCCCCCCCCCCCCCCCCCCCCCCCCCCCCCCCCCCCCCCCCCCCCCCCCCCCCCCCCCCCCCCCCCCCCCCCCCCCCCCCCCCCCCCCCCCCCCCCCCCCCCCCCCCCCCCCCCCCCCCCCCCCCCCCCCCCCCCCCCCCCCCCCCCCCCCCCCCCCCCCCCCCCCCCCCCCCCCCCCCCCCCCCCCCCCCCCCCCCCCCCCCCCCCCCCCCCCCCCCCCCCCCCCCCCCCCCCCCCCCCCCCCCCCCCCCCCCCCCCCCCCCCCCCCCCCCCCCCCCCCCCCCCCCCCCCCCCCCCCCCCCCCCCCCCCCCCCCCCCCCCCCCCCCCCCCCCCCCCCCCCCCCCCCCCCCCCCCCCCCCCCCCCCCCCCCCCCCCCCCCCCCCCCCCCCCCCCCCCCCCCCCCCCCCCCCCCCCCCCCCCCCCCCCCCCCCCCCCCCCCCCCCCCCCCCCCCCCCCCCCCCCCCCCCCCCCCCCCCCCCCCCCCCCCCCCCCCCCCCCCCCCCCCCCCCCCCCCCCCCCCCCCCCCCCCCCCCCCCCCCCCCCCCCCCCCCCCCCCCCCCCCCCCCCCCCCCCCCCCCCCCCCCCCCCCCCCCCCCCCCCCCCCCCCCCCCCCCCCCCCCCCCCCCCCCCCCCCCCCCCCCCCCCCCCCCCCCCCCCCCCCCCCCCCCCCCCCCCCCCCCCCCCCCCCCCCCCCCCCCCCCCCCCCCCCCCCCCCCCCCCCCCCCCCCCCCCCCCCCCCCCCCCCCCCCCCCCCCCCCCCCCCCCCCCCCCCCCCCCCCCCCCCCCCCCCCCCCCCCCCCCCCCCCCCCCCCCCCCCCCCCCCCCCCCCCCCCCCCCCCCCCCCCCCCCCCCCCCCCCCCCCCCCCCCCCCCCCCCCCCCCCCCCCCCCCCCCCCCCCCCCCCCCCCCCCCCCCCCCCCCCCCCCCCCCCCCCCCCCCCCCCCCCCCCCCCCCCCCCCCCCCCCCCCCCCCCCCCCCCCCCCCCCCCCCCCCCCCCCCCCCCCCCCCCCCCCCCCCCCCCCCCCCCCCCCCCCCCCCCCCCCCCCCCCCCCCCCCCCCCCCCCCCCCCCCCCCCCCCCCCCCCCCCCCCCCCCCCCCCCCCCCCCCCCCCCCCCCCCCCCCCCCCCCCCCCCCCCCCCCCCCCCCCCCCCCCCCCCCCCCCCCCCCCCCCCCCCCCCCCCCCCCCCCCCCCCCCCCCCCCCCCCCCCCCCCCCCCCCCCCCCCCCCCCCCCCCCCCCCCCCCCCCCCCCCCCCCCCCCCCCCCCCCCCCCCCCCCCCCCCCCCCCCCCCCCCCCCCCCCCCCCCCCCCCCCCCCCCCCCCCCCCCCCCCCCCCCCCCCCCCCCCCCCCCCCCCCCCCCCCCCCCCCCCCCCCCCCCCCCCCCCCCCCCCCCCCCCCCCCCCCCCCCCCCCCCCCCCCCCCCCCCCCCCCCCCCCCCCCCCCCCCCCCCCCCCCCCCCCCCCCCCCCCCCCCCCCCCCCCCCCCCCCCCCCCCCCCCCCCCCCCCCCCCCCCCCCCCCCCCCCCCCCCCCCCCCCCCCCCCCCCCCCCCCCCCCCCCCCCCCCCCCCCCCCCCCCCCCCCCCCCCCCCCCCCCCCCCCCCCCCCCCCCCCCCCCCCCCCCCCCCCCCCCCCCCCCCCCCCCCCCCCCCCCCCCCCCCCCCCCCCCCCCCCCCCCCCCCCCCCCCCCCCCCCCCCCCCCCCCCCCCCCCCCCCCCCCCCCCCCCCCCCCCCCCCCCCCCCCCCCCCCCCCCCCCCCCCCCCCCCCCCCCCCCCCCCCCCCCCCCCCCCCCCCCCCCCCCCCCCCCCCCCCCCCCCCCCCCCCCCCCCCCCCCCCCCCCCCCCCCCCCCCCCCCCCCCCCCCCCCCCCCCCCCCCCCCCCCCCCCCCCCCCCCCCCCCCCCCCCCCCCCCCCCCCCCCCCCCCCCCCCCCCCCCCCCCCCCCCCCCCCCCCCCCCCCCCCCCCCCCCCCCCCCCCCCCCCCCCCCCCCCCCCCCCCCCCCCCCCCCCCCCCCCCCCCCCCCCCCCCCCCCCCCCCCCCCCCCCCCCCCCCCCCCCCCCCCCCCCCCCCCCCCCCCCCCCCCCCCCCCCCCCCCCCCCCCCCCCCCCCCCCCCCCCCCCCCCCCCCCCCCCCCCCCCCCCCCCCCCCCCCCCCCCCCCCCCCCCCCCCCCCCCCCCCCCCCCCCCCCCCCCCCCCCCCCCCCCCCCCCCCCCCCCCCCCCCCCCCCCCCCCCCCCCCCCCCCCCCCCCCCCCCCCCCCCCCCCCCCCCCCCCCCCCCCCCCCCCCCCCCCCCCCCCCCCCCCCCCCCCCCCCCCCCCCCCCCCCCCCCCCCCCCCCCCCCCCCCCCCCCCCCCCCCCCCCCCCCCCCCCCCCCCCCCCCCCCCCCCCCCCCCCCCCCCCCCCCCCCCCCCCCCCCCCCCCCCCCCCCCCCCCCCCCCCCCCCCCCCCCCCCCCCCCCCCCCCCCCCCCCCCCCCCCCCCCCCCCCCCCCCCCCCCCCCCCCCCCCCCCCCCCCCCCCCCCCCCCCCCCCCCCCCCCCCCCCCCCCCCCCCCCCCCCCCCCCCCCCCCCCCCCCCCCCCCCCCCCCCCCCCCCCCCCCCCCCCCCCCCCCCCCCCCCCCCCCCCCCCCCCCCCCCCCCCCCCCCCCCCCCCCCCCCCCCCCCCCCCCCCCCCCCCCCCCCCCCCCCCCCCCCCCCCCCCCCCCCCCCCCCCCCCCCCCCCCCCCCCCCCCCCCCCCCCCCCCCCCCCCCCCCCCCCCCCCCCCCCCCCCCCCCCCCCCCCCCCCCCCCCCCCCCCCCCCCCCCCCCCCCCCCCCCCCCCCCCCCCCCCCCCCCCCCCCCCCCCCCCCCCCCCCCCCCCCCCCCCCCCCCCCCCCCCCCCCCCCCCCCCCCCCCCCCCCCCCCCCCCCCCCCCCCCCCCCCCCCCCCCCCCCCCCCCCCCCCCCCCCCCCCCCCCCCCCCCCCCCCCCCCCCCCCCCCCCCCCCCCCCCCCCCCCCCCCCCCCCCCCCCCCCCCCCCCCCCCCCCCCCCCCCCCCCCCCCCCCCCCCCCCCCCCCCCCCCCCCCCCCCCCCCCCCCCCCCCCCCCCCCCCCCCCCCCCCCCCCCCCCCCCCCCCCCCCCCCCCCCCCCCCCCCCCCCCCCCCCCCCCCCCCCCCCCCCCCCCCCCCCCCCCCCCCCCCCCCCCCCCCCCCCCCCCCCCCCCCCCCCCCCCCCCCCCCCCCCCCCCCCCCCCCCCCCCCCCCCCCCCCCCCCCCCCCCCCCCCCCCCCCCCCCCCCCCCCCCCCCCCCCCCCCCCCCCCCCCCCCCCCCCCCCCCCCCCCCCCCCCCCCCCCCCCCCCCCCCCCCCCCCCCCCCCCCCCCCCCCCCCCCCCCCCCCCCCCCCCCCCCCCCCCCCCCCCCCCCCCCCCCCCCCCCCCCCCCCCCCCCCCCCCCCCCCCCCCCCCCCCCCCCCCCCCCCCCCCCCCCCCCCCCCCCCCCCCCCCCCCCCCCCCCCCCCCCCCCCCCCCCCCCCCCCCCCCCCCCCCCCCCCCCCCCCCCCCCCCCCCCCCCCCCCCCCCCCCCCCCCCCCCCCCCCCCCCCCCCCCCCCCCCCCCCCCCCCCCCCCCCCCCCCCCCCCCCCCCCCCCCCCCCCCCCCCCCCCCCCCCCCCCCCCCCCCCCCCCCCCCCCCCCCCCCCCCCCCCCCCCCCCCCCCCCCCCCCCCCCCCCCCCCCCCCCCCCCCCCCCCCCCCCCCCCCCCCCCCCCCCCCCCCCCCCCCCCCCCCCCCCCCCCCCCCCCCCCCCCCCCCCCCCCCCCCCCCCCCCCCCCCCCCCCCCCCCCCCCCCCCCCCCCCCCCCCCCCCCCCCCCCCCCCCCCCCCCCCCCCCCCCCCCCCCCCCCCCCCCCCCCCCCCCCCCCCCCCCCCCCCCCCCCCCCCCCCCCCCCCCCCCCCCCCCCCCCCCCCCCCCCCCCCCCCCCCCCCCCCCCCCCCCCCCCCCCCCCCCCCCCCCCCCCCCCCCCCCCCCCCCCCCCCCCCCCCCCCCCCCCCCCCCCCCCCCCCCCCCCCCCCCCCCCCCCCCCCCCCCCCCCCCCCCCCCCCCCCCCCCCCCCCCCCCCCCCCCCCCCCCCCCCCCCCCCCCCCCCCCCCCCCCCCCCCCCCCCCCCCCCCCCCCCCCCCCCCCCCCCCCCCCCCCCCCCCCCCCCCCCCCCCCCCCCCCCCCCCCCCCCCCCCCCCCCCCCCCCCCCCCCCCCCCCCCCCCCCCCCCCCCCCCCCCCCCCCCCCCCCCCCCCCCCCCCCCCCCCCCCCCCCCCCCCCCCCCCCCCCCCCCCCCCCCCCCCCCCCCCCCCCCCCCCCCCCCCCCCCCCCCCCCCCCCCCCCCCCCCCCCCCCCCCCCCCCCCCCCCCCCCCCCCCCCCCCCCCCCCCCCCCCCCCCCCCCCCCCCCCCCCCCCCCCCCCCCCCCCCCCCCCCCCCCCCCCCCCCCCCCCCCCCCCCCCCCCCCCCCCCCCCCCCCCCCCCCCCCCCCCCCCCCCCCCCCCCCCCCCCCCCCCCCCCCCCCCCCCCCCCCCCCCCCCCCCCCCCCCCCCCCCCCCCCCCCCCCCCCCCCCCCCCCCCCCCCCCCCCCCCCCCCCCCCCCCCCCCCCCCCCCCCCCCCCCCCCCCCCCCCCCCCCCCCCCCCCCCCCCCCCCCCCCCCCCCCCCCCCCCCCCCCCCCCCCCCCCCCCCCCCCCCCCCCCCCCCCCCCCCCCCCCCCCCCCCCCCCCCCCCCCCCCCCCCCCCCCCCCCCCCCCCCCCCCCCCCCCCCCCCCCCCCCCCCCCCCCCCCCCCCCCCCCCCCCCCCCCCCCCCCCCCCCCCCCCCCCCCCCCCCCCCCCCCCCCCCCCCCCCCCCCCCCCCCCCCCCCCCCCCCCCCCCCCCCCCCCCCCCCCCCCCCCCCCCCCCCCCCCCCCCCCCCCCCCCCCCCCCCCCCCCCCCCCCCCCCCCCCCCCCCCCCCCCCCCCCCCCCCCCCCCCCCCCCCCCCCCCCCCCCCCCCCCCCCCCCCCCCCCCCCCCCCCCCCCCCCCCCCCCCCCCCCCCCCCCCCCCCCCCCCCCCCCCCCCCCCCCCCCCCCCCCCCCCCCCCCCCCCCCCCCCCCCCCCCCCCCCCCCCCCCCCCCCCCCCCCCCCCCCCCCCCCCCCCCCCCCCCCCCCCCCCCCCCCCCCCCCCCCCCCCCCCCCCCCCCCCCCCCCCCCCCCCCCCCCCCCCCCCCCCCCCCCCCCCCCCCCCCCCCCCCCCCCCCCCCCCCCCCCCCCCCCCCCCCCCCCCCCCCCCCCCCCCCCCCCCCCCCCCCCCCCCCCCCCCCCCCCCCCCCCCCCCCCCCCCCCCCCCCCCCCCCCCCCCCCCCCCCCCCCCCCCCCCCCCCCCCCCCCCCCCCCCCCCCCCCCCCCCCCCCCCCCCCCCCCCCCCCCCCCCCCCCCCCCCCCCCCCCCCCCCCCCCCCCCCCCCCCCCCCCCCCCCCCCCCCCCCCCCCCCCCCCCCCCCCCCCCCCCCCCCCCCCCCCCCCCCCCCCCCCCCCCCCCCCCCCCCCCCCCCCCCCCCCCCCCCCCCCCCCCCCCCCCCCCCCCCCCCCCCCCCCCCCCCCCCCCCCCCCCCCCCCCCCCCCCCCCCCCCCCCCCCCCCCCCCCCCCCCCCCCCCCCCCCCCCCCCCCCCCCCCCCCCCCCCCCCCCCCCCCCCCCCCCCCCCCCCCCCCCCCCCCCCCCCCCCCCCCCCCCCCCCCCCCCCCCCCCCCCCCCCCCCCCCCCCCCCCCCCCCCCCCCCCCCCCCCCCCCCCCCCCCCCCCCCCCCCCCCCCCCCCCCCCCCCCCCCCCCCCCCCCCCCCCCCCCCCCCCCCCCCCCCCCCCCCCCCCCCCCCCCCCCCCCCCCCCCCCCCCCCCCCCCCCCCCCCCCCCCCCCCCCCCCCCCCCCCCCCCCCCCCCCCCCCCCCCCCCCCCCCCCCCCCCCCCCCCCCCCCCCCCCCCCCCCCCCCCCCCCCCCCCCCCCCCCCCCCCCCCCCCCCCCCCCCCCCCCCCCCCCCCCCCCCCCCCCCCCCCCCCCCCCCCCCCCCCCCCCCCCCCCCCCCCCCCCCCCCCCCCCCCCCCCCCCCCCCCCCCCCCCCCCCCCCCCCCCCCCCCCCCCCCCCCCCCCCCCCCCCCCCCCCCCCCCCCCCCCCCCCCCCCCCCCCCCCCCCCCCCCCCCCCCCCCCCCCCCCCCCCCCCCCCCCCCCCCCCCCCCCCCCCCCCCCCCCCCCCCCCCCCCCCCCCCCCCCCCCCCCCCCCCCCCCCCCCCCCCCCCCCCCCCCCCCCCCCCCCCCCCCCCCCCCCCCCCCCCCCCCCCCCCCCCCCCCCCCCCCCCCCCCCCCCCCCCCCCCCCCCCCCCCCCCCCCCCCCCCCCCCCCCCCCCCCCCCCCCCCCCCCCCCCCCCCCCCCCCCCCCCCCCCCCCCCCCCCCCCCCCCCCCCCCCCCCCCCCCCCCCCCCCCCCCCCCCCCCCCCCCCCCCCCCCCCCCCCCCCCCCCCCCCCCCCCCCCCCCCCCCCCCCCCCCCCCCCCCCCCCCCCCCCCCCCCCCCCCCCCCCCCCCCCCCCCCCCCCCCCCCCCCCCCCCCCCCCCCCCCCCCCCCCCCCCCCCCCCCCCCCCCCCCCCCCCCCCCCCCCCCCCCCCCCCCCCCCCCCCCCCCCCCCCCCCCCCCCCCCCCCCCCCCCCCCCCCCCCCCCCCCCCCCCCCCCCCCCCCCCCCCCCCCCCCCCCCCCCCCCCCCCCCCCCCCCCCCCCCCCCCCCCCCCCCCCCCCCCCCCCCCCCCCCCCCCCCCCCCCCCCCCCCCCCCCCCCCCCCCCCCCCCCCCCCCCCCCCCCCCCCCCCCCCCCCCCCCCCCCCCCCCCCCCCCCCCCCCCCCCCCCCCCCCCCCCCCCCCCCCCCCCCCCCCCCCCCCCCCCCCCCCCCCCCCCCCCCCCCCCCCCCCCCCCCCCCCCCCCCCCCCCCCCCCCCCCCCCCCCCCCCCCCCCCCCCCCCCCCCCCCCCCCCCCCCCCCCCCCCCCCCCCCCCCCCCCCCCCCCCCCCCCCCCCCCCCCCCCCCCCCCCCCCCCCCCCCCCCCCCCCCCCCCCCCCCCCCCCCCCCCCCCCCCCCCCCCCCCCCCCCCCCCCCCCCCCCCCCCCCCCCCCCCCCCCCCCCCCCCCCCCCCCCCCCCCCCCCCCCCCCCCCCCCCCCCCCCCCCCCCCCCCCCCCCCCCCCCCCCCCCCCCCCCCCCCCCCCCCCCCCCCCCCCCCCCCCCCCCCCCCCCCCCCCCCCCCCCCCCCCCCCCCCCCCCCCCCCCCCCCCCCCCCCCCCCCCCCCCCCCCCCCCCCCCCCCCCCCCCCCCCCCCCCCCCCCCCCCCCCCCCCCCCCCCCCCCCCCCCCCCCCCCCCCCCCCCCCCCCCCCCCCCCCCCCCCCCCCCCCCCCCCCCCCCCCCCCCCCCCCCCCCCCCCCCCCCCCCCCCCCCCCCCCCCCCCCCCCCCCCCCCCCCCCCCCCCCCCCCCCCCCCCCCCCCCCCCCCCCCCCCCCCCCCCCCCCCCCCCCCCCCCCCCCCCCCCCCCCCCCCCCCCCCCCCCCCCCCCCCCCCCCCCCCCCCCCCCCCCCCCCCCCCCCCCCCCCCCCCCCCCCCCCCCCCCCCCCCCCCCCCCCCCCCCCCCCCCCCCCCCCCCCCCCCCCCCCCCCCCCCCCCCCCCCCCCCCCCCCCCCCCCCCCCCCCCCCCCCCCCCCCCCCCCCCCCCCCCCCCCCCCCCCCCCCCCCCCCCCCCCCCCCCCCCCCCCCCCCCCCCCCCCCCCCCCCCCCCCCCCCCCCCCCCCCCCCCCCCCCCCCCCCCCCCCCCCCCCCCCCCCCCCCCCCCCCCCCCCCCCCCCCCCCCCCCCCCCCCCCCCCCCCCCCCCCCCCCCCCCCCCCCCCCCCCCCCCCCCCCCCCCCCCCCCCCCCCCCCCCCCCCCCCCCCCCCCCCCCCCCCCCCCCCCCCCCCCCCCCCCCCCCCCCCCCCCCCCCCCCCCCCCCCCCCCCCCCCCCCCCCCCCCCCCCCCCCCCCCCCCCCCCCCCCCCCCCCCCCCCCCCCCCCCCCCCCCCCCCCCCCCCCCCCCCCCCCCCCCCCCCCCCCCCCCCCCCCCCCCCCCCCCCCCCCCCCCCCCCCCCCCCCCCCCCCCCCCCCCCCCCCCCCCCCCCCCCCCCCCCCCCCCCCCCCCCCCCCCCCCCCCCCCCCCCCCCCCCCCCCCCCCCCCCCCCCCCCCCCCCCCCCCCCCCCCCCCCCCCCCCCCCCCCCCCCCCCCCCCCCCCCCCCCCCCCCCCCCCCCCCCCCCCCCCCCCCCCCCCCCCCCCCCCCCCCCCCCCCCCCCCCCCCCCCCCCCCCCCCCCCCCCCCCCCCCCCCCCCCCCCCCCCCCCCCCCCCCCCCCCCCCCCCCCCCCCCCCCCCCCCCCCCCCCCCCCCCCCCCCCCCCCCCCCCCCCCCCCCCCCCCCCCCCCCCCCCCCCCCCCCCCCCCCCCCCCCCCCCCCCCCCCCCCCCCCCCCCCCCCCCCCCCCCCCCCCCCCCCCCCCCCCCCCCCCCCCCCCCCCCCCCCCCCCCCCCCCCCCCCCCCCCCCCCCCCCCCCCCCCCCCCCCCCCCCCCCCCCCCCCCCCCCCCCCCCCCCCCCCCCCCCCCCCCCCCCCCCCCCCCCCCCCCCCCCCCCCCCCCCCCCCCCCCCCCCCCCCCCCCCCCCCCCCCCCCCCCCCCCCCCCCCCCCCCCCCCCCCCCCCCCCCCCCCCCCCCCCCCCCCCCCCCCCCCCCCCCCCCCCCCCCCCCCCCCCCCCCCCCCCCCCCCCCCCCCCCCCCCCCCCCCCCCCCCCCCCCCCCCCCCCCCCCCCCCCCCCCCCCCCCCCCCCCCCCCCCCCCCCCCCCCCCCCCCCCCCCCCCCCCCCCCCCCCCCCCCCCCCCCCCCCCCCCCCCCCCCCCCCCCCCCCCCCCCCCCCCCCCCCCCCCCCCCCCCCCCCCCCCCCCCCCCCCCCCCCCCCCCCCCCCCCCCCCCCCCCCCCCCCCCCCCCCCCCCCCCCCCCCCCCCCCCCCCCCCCCCCCCCCCCCCCCCCCCCCCCCCCCCCCCCCCCCCCCCCCCCCCCCCCCCCCCCCCCCCCCCCCCCCCCCCCCCCCCCCCCCCCCCCCCCCCCCCCCCCCCCCCCCCCCCCCCCCCCCCCCCCCCCCCCCCCCCCCCCCCCCCCCCCCCCCCCCCCCCCCCCCCCCCCCCCCCCCCCCCCCCCCCCCCCCCCCCCCCCCCCCCCCCCCCCCCCCCCCCCCCCCCCCCCCCCCCCCCCCCCCCCCCCCCCCCCCCCCCCCCCCCCCCCCCCCCCCCCCCCCCCCCCCCCCCCCCCCCCCCCCCCCCCCCCCCCCCCCCCCCCCCCCCCCCCCCCCCCCCCCCCCCCCCCCCCCCCCCCCCCCCCCCCCCCCCCCCCCCCCCCCCCCCCCCCCCCCCCCCCCCCCCCCCCCCCCCCCCCCCCCCCCCCCCCCCCCCCCCCCCCCCCCCCCCCCCCCCCCCCCCCCCCCCCCCCCCCCCCCCCCCCCCCCCCCCCCCCCCCCCCCCCCCCCCCCCCCCCCCCCCCCCCCCCCCCCCCCCCCCCCCCCCCCCCCCCCCCCCCCCCCCCCCCCCCCCCCCCCCCCCCCCCCCCCCCCCCCCCCCCCCCCCCCCCCCCCCCCCCCCCCCCCCCCCCCCCCCCCCCCCCCCCCCCCCCCCCCCCCCCCCCCCCCCCCCCCCCCCCCCCCCCCCCCCCCCCCCCCCCCCCCCCCCCCCCCCCCCCCCCCCCCCCCCCCCCCCCCCCCCCCCCCCCCCCCCCCCCCCCCCCCCCCCCCCCCCCCCCCCCCCCCCCCCCCCCCCCCCCCCCCCCCCCCCCCCCCCCCCCCCCCCCCCCCCCCCCCCCCCCCCCCCCCCCCCCCCCCCCCCCCCCCCCCCCCCCCCCCCCCCCCCCCCCCCCCCCCCCCCCCCCCCCCCCCCCCCCCCCCCCCCCCCCCCCCCCCCCCCCCCCCCCCCCCCCCCCCCCCCCCCCCCCCCCCCCCCCCCCCCCCCCCCCCCCCCCCCCCCCCCCCCCCCCCCCCCCCCCCCCCCCCCCCCCCCCCCCCCCCCCCCCCCCCCCCCCCCCCCCCCCCCCCCCCCCCCCCCCCCCCCCCCCCCCCCCCCCCCCCCCCCCCCCCCCCCCCCCCCCCCCCCCCCCCCCCCCCCCCCCCCCCCCCCCCCCCCCCCCCCCCCCCCCCCCCCCCCCCCCCCCCCCCCCCCCCCCCCCCCCCCCCCCCCCCCCCCCCCCCCCCCCCCCCCCCCCCCCCCCCCCCCCCCCCCCCCCCCCCCCCCCCCCCCCCCCCCCCCCCCCCCCCCCCCCCCCCCCCCCCCCCCCCCCCCCCCCCCCCCCCCCCCCCCCCCCCCCCCCCCCCCCCCCCCCCCCCCCCCCCCCCCCCCCCCCCCCCCCCCCCCCCCCCCCCCCCCCCCCCCCCCCCCCCCCCCCCCCCCCCCCCCCCCCCCCCCCCCCCCCCCCCCCCCCCCCCCCCCCCCCCCCCCCCCCCCCCCCCCCCCCCCCCCCCCCCCCCCCCCCCCCCCCCCCCCCCCCCCCCCCCCCCCCCCCCCCCCCCCCCCCCCCCCCCCCCCCCCCCCCCCCCCCCCCCCCCCCCCCCCCCCCCCCCCCCCCCCCCCCCCCCCCCCCCCCCCCCCCCCCCCCCCCCCCCCCCCCCCCCCCCCCCCCCCCCCCCCCCCCCCCCCCCCCCCCCCCCCCCCCCCCCCCCCCCCCCCCCCCCCCCCCCCCCCCCCCCCCCCCCCCCCCCCCCCCCCCCCCCCCCCCCCCCCCCCCCCCCCCCCCCCCCCCCCCCCCCCCCCCCCCCCCCCCCCCCCCCCCCCCCCCCCCCCCCCCCCCCCCCCCCCCCCCCCCCCCCCCCCCCCCCCCCCCCCCCCCCCCCCCCCCCCCCCCCCCCCCCCCCCCCCCCCCCCCCCCCCCCCCCCCCCCCCCCCCCCCCCCCCCCCCCCCCCCCCCCCCCCCCCCCCCCCCCCCCCCCCCCCCCCCCCCCCCCCCCCCCCCCCCCCCCCCCCCCCCCCCCCCCCCCCCCCCCCCCCCCCCCCCCCCCCCCCCCCCGCCAGATTTCATAAAATGTGGCAATTTGCTAACATGATTCGGACAGACTTAAGGATCGCTACGAGTGAGAAGGTCTCATCGTAGTCAATCCCTTGAACTTGTCGAAAACCTTTCGCAACAAGTCGAGCTTTATAGACAGTAACATTACCGTCAGCGTCTGTCTTCTTCTTGAAGATCCATTTATTCTCAATTGCTTGCCGATCATCGGGCAAGTCAACCAAAGTCCACACTTTGTTCTCATACATGGATCCCATCTCAGATTTCATGGCCTCAAGCCATTTTGCGGAATCTGGGCTCACCATCGCTTCTTCATAGTTCGTAGGTTCGTCATGGTCTAGTAACATGACCACTAGAATAGGATTACCGTACCACTCTGGTGCGGATCTCACTCTGGTTGACCTACGAGGTTCGATAGTAATTTGATCTAAAGCTTCATGATCATCATCATTAGCTTACTCACTAATTGGTGTAGGTGTCACAGGAACCGGTTTCTGTGATGAACTACTTTCCAATAAGGGAGCAGGTACAGTTACCTCATCAAGTTCTACTTTCCTCCCACTCACTTCATTCGAGAGAAACTCCTTCTCTAGAAAGGATCCATTCTTGGCAACGAATGTTTTGCCTTCCGATCTGTGATAGAAGGTGTACACAACCGTTTCCTTTGGGTATCCTATGAAGACACATTTCTCTGATTTGGGTTCGAGCTTATCAGGTTGAAGCTTTTTCACATAAGCATCGCAGCCCCAAACTTTAAGAAACGACAACTTTGGTTTCTTGCCAAACCACAGTTCATAAGGTGTCGTCTCAATGGATTTTGATGGTGCCCTATTTAACATGAATGCAGCTGTCTCTAGAGCATAACCCCAAAACGCTAGCGGTAAATCAGTAAGAGACATCATAGATCGGACAATATCTAGTAAAGTACGATTACGACGTTCGGACACACCATTACGTTGTGGTGTTCCGGGTGGCGTGAGTTGCGAAACTATTCCGCATTGTTTCAAATGTAGACCAAACTCGTAACTCAAATATTCTCCTCCACGATCAGATCGTAGAAACTTTATTTTCTTGTTACGATGATTTTCCACTTCACTCTGAAATTCTTTGAACTTTTCAAATGTTTCAGACTTATGTTTCATTAAGTAGATATACCCATATCTGCTTAAATCATCTGTGAAGGTGAGAAAATAACGATACCCGCCGCGAGCCTCAACATTCATTGGATCACATACATCAGTATGTATGATCTCCAACAAATCAGTTGCTCGCTCCATAGTTCCGAAGAACGGCGTTTTAGTCATCTTGCCCATGAGGCACGGTTCGCAAGTACCAAGTGATTCATAATCAAGTGATTCCAAAAGCCCATCAGTATGGAGTTTCTTCATGCGCTTTACACCGATATGACCTAAACGGCAGTGCCACAAATAAGTTGCACTATCGTTATCAACTCTGCATCTTTTGGTTTCAACACTATGAATATGTGTATCACTACTCCCCCCCCCCCCCCCCCCCCCCCCCCCCCCCCCCCCCCCCCCCCCCCCCCCCCCCCCCCCCCCCCCCCCCCCCCCCCCCCCCCCCCCCCCCCCCCCCCCCCCCCCCCCCCCCCCCCCCCCCCCCCCCCCCCCCCCCCCCCCCCCCCCCCCCCCCCCCCCCCCCCCCCCCCCCCCCCCCCCCCCCCCCCCAAAACTAATCCCGAAGGTAGATGTAGAGGTAGCGTGCCGACCGCGATCACATCAACTTTGGAACCATTTCCCACGCGCATCGTCACCTCGTCCTTAGCCAATCTTCGATTAATCCGTAGTCCCTGTTTCGAGTTGCAAATATTAGCAACAGAACCAGTATCAAATACCCAGGTGCTACTGCGAGCATTAGTAAGGTACACAACAATAACATGTATATCACATATACCTTTGTTCACCTTGCCATCCTTCTTATCCGGGAATCTGGGCTCACCATCACTTCTTCATAGTTCGTAGGTTCGTCATGGTCCAGTAACATAACCTCCCCCCCCCCCCCCCCCCCCCCCCCCCCCCCCCCCCCCCCCCCCCCCCCCCCCCCCCCCCCCCCCCCCCCCCCCCCTGGGTTTCTTCTCCTGAGCAGCAACTTGTTTGCTGTTCTTCTTGAAGTTCCCCTTCTTCTTCCCTTTGCCCTTTTTCTTGAAACTGGTGGTCTTATTGACCATCAACATTTGATGCTCCTTCTTGATTTCTACCACCTCAGCCTTTAGCATTGCGAAGAGCTCGGGAATCGTCTTATCCATCCCTTGCATGTTATAGTTCATCACGAAGCTCTTGTAGCTTGGTGGCAGTGATTGAAGAATTCTGTCAATGACGCTATCATCCGGAAGATTAACTCCCAGTTGAATCAAGTGATTGTTATACCCAGACATTCTGAGTATATGCTCACTGACAGAACTATTCTCCTCCATCTTACAGCTGTAGAACTTATTGGAGACTTCATATCTCTCAATCCGAGCATTTGCTTGAAATATTAACTTCAACTCCTGGAACATCTCATATGCTCCATGATTTTCAAAACGTCGTTGAAGACCCGGTTCTAAGCCGTAAAGCATGGCACACTGAACTATCGAGTAGTCATCAGTTTTGCTCTGCCAGACATTCATAACATCTGGTGTTGCTCCTGCAGCAGGCCTGGCACCCAGCGGTGCTTCCAAGATGTAATTCTTCTGTGCAGCAATGAGGATAATCCTCAAGTTACGGACCCAGTCCGTGTAATTGCTACCATCATCTTTCAACTTTGCTTTCTCAAGGAACGCATTAAAATTCAATGGAGCAACAGCACGGGCCATCTATCTACAACAACATAGACAAGTAAGATACTATCAGGTACTAAGTTCATGATAAATTTAAGTTCAATTAATCATATCCCCCCCCCCCCCCCCCCCCCCCCCCCCCCCCCCCCCCCCCCCCCCCCCCCCCCCCCCCCCCCCCCCCCCCCCCCCCCCCCCCCCCCCCCCCCCCCCCCCCCCCCCCCCCCCCCCCCCCCCCCCCCCCCCCCCCCCCCCCCCCCCCCCCCCCCCCCCCCCCCCCCCCCCCCCCCCCCCCCCCCCCCCCCCCCCCCCCCCCCCCCCCCCCCCCCCCCCCCCCCCCCCCCCCCCCCCCCCCCCCCCCCCCCCCCCCCCCCCCCCCCCCCCCCCCCCCCCCCCCCCCCCCCCCCCCCCCCCCCCCCCCCCCCCCCCCCCCCCCCCCCCCCCCCCCCCCCCCCCCCCCCCCCCCCCCCCCCCCCCCCCCCCCCCCCCCCCCCCCCCCCCCCCCCCCCCCCCCCCCCCCCCCCCCCCCCCCCCCCCCCCCCCCCCCCCCCCCCCCCCCCCCCCCCCCCCCCCCCCCCCCCCCCCCCCCCCCCCCCCCCCCCCCCCCCCCCCCCCCCCCCCCCCCCCCCCCCCCCCCCCCCCCCCCCCCCCCCCCCCCCCCCCCCCCCCCCCCCCCCCCCCCCCCCCCCCCCCCCCCCCCCCCCCCCCCCCCCCCCCCCCCCCCCCCCCCCCCCCCCCCCCCCCCCCCCCCCCCCCCCCCCCCCCCCCCCCCCCCCCCCCCCCCCCCCCCCCCCCCCCCCCCCCCCCCCCCCCCCCCCCCCCCCCCCCCCCCCCCCCCCCCCCCCCCCCCCCCCCCCCCCCCCCCCCCCCCCCCCCCCCCCCCCCCCCCCCCCCCCCCCCCCCCCCCCCCCCCCCCCCCCCCCCCCCCCCCCCCCCCCCCCCCCCCCCCCCCCCCCCCCCCCCCCCCCCCCCCCCCCCCCCCCCCCCCCCCCCCCCCCCCCCCCCCCCCCCCCCCCCCCCCCCCCCCCCCCCCCCCCCCCCCCCCCCCCCCCCCCCCCCCCCCCCCCCCCCCCCCCCCCCCCCCCCCCCCCCCCCCCCCCCCCCCCCCCCCCCCCCCCCCCCCCCCCCCCCCCCCCCCCCCCCCCCCCCCCCCCCCCCCCCCCCCCCCCCCCCCCCCCCCCCCCCCCCCCCCCCCCCCCCCCCCCCCCCCCCCCCCCCCCCCCCCCCCCCCCCCCCCCCCCCCCCCCCCCCCCCCCCCCCCCCCCCCCCCCCCCCCCCCCCCCCCCCCCCCCCCCCCCCCCCCCCCCCCCCCCCCCCCCCCCCCCCCCCCCCCCCCCCCCCCCCCCCCCCCCCCCCCCCCCCCCCCCCCCCCCCCCCCCCCCCCCCCCCCCCCCCCCCCCCCCCCCCCCCCCCCCCCCCCCCCCCCCCCCCCCCCCCCCCCCCCCCCCCCCCCCCCCCCCCCCCCCCCCCCCCCCCCCCCCCCCCCCCCCCCCCCCCCCCCCCCCCCCCCCCCCCCCCCCCCCCCCCCCCCCCCCCCCCCCCCCCCCCCCCCCCCCCCCCCCCCCCCCCCCCCCCCCCCCCCCCCCCCCCCCCCCCCCCCCCCCCCCCCCCCCCCCCCCCCCCCCCCCCCCCCCCCCCCCCCCCCCCCCCCCCCCCCCCCCCCCCCCCCCCCCCCCCCCCCCCCCCCCCCCCCCCCCCCCCCCCCCCCCCCCCCCCCCCCCCCCCCCCCCCCCCCCCCCCCCCCCCCCCCCCCCCCCCCCCCCCCCCCCCCCCCCCCCCCCCCCCCCCCCCCCCCCCCCCCCCCCCCCCCCCCCCCCCCCCCCCCCCCCCCCCCCCCCCCCCCCCCCCCCCCCCCCCCCCCCCCCCCCCCCCCCCCCCCCCCCCCCCCCCCCCCCCCCCCCCCCCCCCCCCCCCCCCCCCCCCCCCCCCCCCCCCCCCCCCCCCCCCCCCCCCCCCCCCCCCCCCCCCCCCCCCCCCCCCCCCCCCCCCCCCCCCCCCCCCCCCCCCCCCCCCCCCCCCCCCCCCCCCCCCCCCCCCCCCCCCCCCCCCCCCCCCCCCCCCCCCCCCCCCCCCCCCCCCCCCCCCCCCCCCCCCCCCCCCCCCCCCCCCCCCCCCCCCCCCCCCCCCCCCCCCCCCCCCCCCCCCCCCCCCCCCCCCCCCCCCCCCCCCCCCCCCCCCCCCCCCCCCCCCCCCCCCCCCCCCCCCCCCCCCCCCCCCCCCCCCCCCCCCCCCCCCCCCCCCCCCCCCCCCCCCCCCCCCCCCCCCCCCCCCCCCCCCCCCCCCCCCCCCCCCCCCCCCCCCCCCCCCCCCCCCCCCCCCCCCCCCCCCCCCCCCCCCCCCCCCCCCCCCCCCCCCCCCCCCCCCCCCCCCCCCCCCCCCCCCCCCCCCCCCCCCCCCCCCCCCCCCCCCCCCCCCCCCCCCCCCCCCCCCCCCCCCCCCCCCCCCCCCCCCCCCCCCCCCCCCCCCCCCCCCCCCCCCCCCCCCCCCCCCCCCCCCCCCCCCCCCCCCCCCCCCCCCCCCCCCCCCCCCCCCCCCCCCCCCCCCCCCCCCCCCCCCCCCCCCCCCCCCCCCCCCCCCCCCCCCCCCCCCCCCCCCCCCCCCCCCCCCCCCCCCCCCCCCCCCCCCCCCCCCCCCCCCCCCCCCCCCCCCCCCCCCCCCCCCCCCCCCCCCCCCCCCCCCCCCCCCCCCCCCCCCCCCCCCCCCCCCCCCCCCCCCCCCCCCCCCCCCCCCCCCCCCCCCCCCCCCCCCCCCCCCCCCCCCCCCCCCCCCCCCCCCCCCCCCCCCCCCCCCCCCCCCCCCCCCCCCCCCCCCCCCCCCCCCCCCCCCCCCCCCCCCCCCCCCCCCCCCCCCCCCCCCCCCCCCCCCCCCCCCCCCCCCCCCCCCCCCCCCCCCCCCCCCCCCCCCCCCCCCCCCCCCCCCCCCCCCCCCCCCCCCCCCCCCCCCCCCCCCCCCCCCCCCCCCCCCCCCCCCCCCCCCCCCCCCCCCCCCCCCCCCCCCCCCCCCCCCCCCCCCCCCCCCCCCCCCCCCCCCCCCCCCCCCCCCCCCCCCCCCCCCCCCCCCCCCCCCCCCCCCCCCCCCCCCCCCCCCCCCCCCCCCCCCCCCCCCCCCCCCCCCCCCCCCCCCCCCCCCCCCCCCCCCCCCCCCCCCCCCCCCCCCCCCCCCCCCCCCCCCCCCCCCCCCCCCCCCCCCCCCCCCCCCCCCCCCCCCCCCCCCCCCCCCCCCCCCCCCCCCCCCCCCCCCCCCCCCCCCCCCCCCCCCCCCCCCCCCCCCCCCCCCCCCCCCCCCCCCCCCCCCCCCCCCCCCCCCCCCCCCCCCCCCCCCCCCCCCCCCCCCCCCCCCCCCCCCCCCCCCCCCCCCCCCCCCCCCCCCCCCCCCCCCCCCCCCCCCCCCCCCCCCCCCCCCCCCCCCCCCCCCCCCCCCCCCCCCCCCCCCCCCCCCCCCCCCCCCCCCCCCCCCCCCCCCCCCCCCCCCCCCCCCCCCCCCCCCCCCCCCCCCCCCCCCCCCCCCCCCCCCCCCCCCCCCCCCCCCCCCCCCCCCCCCCCCCCCCCCCCCCCCCCCCCCCCCCCCCCCCCCCCCCCCCCCCCCCCCCCCCCCCCCCCCCCCCCCCCCCCCCCCCCCCCCCCCCCCCCCCCCCCCCCCCCCCCCCCCCCCCCCCCCCCCCCCCCCCCCCCCCCCCCCCCCCCCCCCCCCCCCCCCCCCCCCCCCCCCCCCCCCCCCCCCCCCCCCCCCCCCCCCCCCCCCCCCCCCCCCCCCCCCCCCCCCCCCCCCCCCCCCCCCCCCCCCCCCCCCCCCCCCCCCCCCCCCCCCCCCCCCCCCCCCCCCCCCCCCCCCCCCCCCCCCCCCCCCCCCCCCCCCCCCCCCCCCCCCCCCCCCCCCCCCCCCCCCCCCCCCCCCCCCCCCCCCCCCCCCCCCCCCCCCCCCCCCCCCCCCCCCCCCCCCCCCCCCCCCCCCCCCCCCCCCCCCCCCCCCCCCCCCCCCCCCCCCCCCCCCCCCCCCCCCCCCCCCCCCCCCCCCCCCCCCCCCCCCCCCCCCCCCCCCCCCCCCCCCCCCCCCCCCCCCCCCCCCCCCCCCCCCCCCCCCCCCCCCCCCCCCCCCCCCCCCCCCCCCCCCCCCCCCCCCCCCCCCCCCCCCCCCCCCCCCCCCCCCCCCCCCCCCCCCCCCCCCCCCCCCCCCCCCCCCCCCCCCCCCCCCCCCCCCCCCCCCCCCCCCCCCCCCCCCCCCCCCCCCCCCCCCCCCCCCCCCCCCCCCCCCCCCCCCCCCCCCCCCCCCCCCCCCCCCCCCCCCCCCCCCCCCCCCCCCCCCCCCCCCCCCCCCCCCCCCCCCCCCCCCCCCCCCCCCCCCCCCCCCCCCCCCCCCCCCCCCCCCCCCCCCCCCCCCCCCCCCCCCCCCCCCCCCCCCCCCCCCCCCCCCCCCCCCCCCCCCCCCCCCCCCCCCCCCCCCCCCCCCCCCCCCCCCCCCCCCCCCCCCCCCCCCCCCCCCCCCCCCCCCCCCCCCCCCCCCCCCCCCCCCCCCCCCCCCCCCCCCCCCCCCCCCCCCCCCCCCCCCCCCCCCCCCCCCCCCCCCCCCCCCCCCCCCCCCCCCCCCCCCCCCCCCCCCCCCCCCCCCCCCCCCCCCCCCCCCCCCCCCCCCCCCCCCCCCCCCCCCCCCCCCCCCCCCCCCCCCCCCCCCCCCCCCCCCCCCCCCCCCCCCCCCCCCCCCCCCCCCCCCCCCCCCCCCCCCCCCCCCCCCCCCCCCCCCCCCCCCCCCCCCCCCCCCCCCCCCCCCCCCCCCCCCCCCCCCCCCCCCCCCCCCCCCCCCCCCCCCCCCCCCCCCCCCCCCCCCCCCCCCCCCCCCCCCCCCCCCCCCCCCCCCCCCCCCCCCCCCCCCCCCCCCCCCCCCCCCCCCCCCCCCCCCCCCCCCCCCCCCCCCCCCCCCCCCCCCCCCCCCCCCCCCCCCCCCCCCCCCCCCCCCCCCCCCCCCCCCCCCCCCCCCCCCCCCCCCCCCCCCCCCCCCCCCCCCCCCCCCCCCCCCCCCCCCCCCCCCCCCCCCCCCCCCCCCCCCCCCCCCCCCCCCCCCCCCCCCCCCCCCCCCCCCCCCCCCCCCCCCCCCCCCCCCCCCCCCCCCCCCCCCCCCCCCCCCCCCCCCCCCCCCCCCCCCCCCCCCCCCCCCCCCCCCCCCCCCCCCCCCCCCCCCCCCCCCCCCCCCCCCCCCCCCCCCCCCCCCCCCCCCCCCCCCCCCCCCCCCCCCCCCCCCCCCCCCCCCCCCCCCCCCCCCCCCCCCCCCCCCCCCCCCCCCCCCCCCCCCCCCCCCCCCCCCCCCCCCCCCCCCCCCCCCCCCCCCCCCCCCCCCCCCCCCCCCCCCCCCCCCCCCCCCCCCCCCCCCCCCCCCCCCCCCCCCCCCCCCCCCCCCCCCCCCCCCCCCCCCCCCCCCCCCCCCCCCCCCCCCCCCCCCCCCCCCCCCCCCCCCCCCCCCCCCCCCCCCCCCCCCCCCCCCCCCCCCCCCCCCCCCCCCCCCCCCCCCCCCCCCCCCCCCCCCCCCCCCCCCCCCCCCCCCCCCCCCCCCCCCCCCCCCCCCCCCCCCCCCCCCCCCCCCCCCCCCCCCCCCCCCCCCCCCCCCCCCCCCCCCCCCCCCCCCCCCCCCCCCCCCCCCCCCCCCCCCCCCCCCCCCCCCCCCCCCCCCCCCCCCCCCCCCCCCCCCCCCCCCCCCCCCCCCCCCCCCCCCCCCCCCCCCCCCCCCCCCCCCCCCCCCCCCCCCCCCCCCCCCCCCCCCCCCCCCCCCCCCCCCCCCCCCCCCCCCCCCCCCCCCCCCCCCCCCCCCCCCCCCCCCCCCCCCCCCCCCCCCCCCCCCCCCCCCCCCCCCCCCCCCCCCCCCCCCCCCCCCCCCCCCCCCCCCCCCCCCCCCCCCCCCCCCCCCCCCCCCCCCCCCCCCCCCCCCCCCCCCCCCCCCCCCCCCCCCCCCCCCCCCCCCCCCCCCCCCCCCCCCCCCCCCCCCCCCCCCCCCCCCCCCCCCCCCCCCCCCCCCCCCCCCCCCCCCCCCCCCCCCCCCCCCCCCCCCCCCCCCCCCCCCCCCCCCCCCCCCCCCCCCCCCCCCCCCCCCCCCCCCCCCCCCCCCCCCCCCCCCCCCCCCCCCCCCCCCCCCCCCCCCCCCCCCCCCCCCCCCCCCCCCCCCCCCCCCCCCCCCCCCCCCCCCCCCCCCCCCCCCCCCCCCCCCCCCCCCCCCCCCCCCCCCCCCCCCCCCCCCCCCCCCCCCCCCCCCCCCCCCCCCCCCCCCCCCCCCCCCCCCCCCCCCCCCCCCCCCCCCCCCCCCCCCCCCCCCCCCCCCCCCCCCCCCCCCCCCCCCCCCCCCCCCCCCCCCCCCCCCCCCCCCCCCCCCCCCCCCCCCCCCCCCCCCCCCCCCCCCCCCCCCCCCCCCCCCCCCCCCCCCCCCCCCCCCCCCCCCCCCCCCCCCCCCCCCCCCCCCCCCCCCCCCCCCCCCCCCCCCCCCCCCCCCCCCCCCCCCCCCCCCCCCCCCCCCCCCCCCCCCCCCCCCCCCCCCCCCCCCCCCCCCCCCCCCCCCCCCCCCCCCCCCCCCCCCCCCCCCCCCCCCCCCCCCCCCCCCCCCCCCCCCCCCCCCCCCCCCCCCCCCCCCCCCCCCCCCCCCCCCCCCCCCCCCCCCCCCCCCCCCCCCCCCCCCCCCCCCCCCCCCCCCCCCCCCCCCCCCCCCCCCCCCCCCCCCCCCCCCCCCCCCCCCCCCCCCCCCCCCCCCCCCCCCCCCCCCCCCCCCCCCCCCCCCCCCCCCCCCCCCCCCCCCCCCCCCCCCCCCCCCCCCCCCCCCCCCCCCCCCCCCCCCCCCCCCCCCCCCCCCCCCCCCCCCCCCCCCCCCCCCCCCCCCCCCCCCCCCCCCCCCCCCCCCCCCCCCCCCCCCCCCCCCCCCCCCCCCCCCCCCCCCCCCCCCCCCCCCCCCCCCCCCCCCCCCCCCCCCCCCCCCCCCCCCCCCCCCCCCCCCCCCCCCCCCCCCCCCCCCCCCCCCCCCCCCCCCCCCCCCCCCCCCCCCCCCCCCCCCCCCCCCCCCCCCCCCCCCCCCCCCCCCCCCCCCCCCCCCCCCCCCCCCCCCCCCCCCCCCCCCCCCCCCCCCCCCCCCCCCCCCCCCCCCCCCCCCCCCCCCCCCCCCCCCCCCCCCCCCCCCCCCCCCCCCCCCCCCCCCCCCCCCCCCCCCCCCCCCCCCCCCCCCCCCCCCCCCCCCCCCCCCCCCCCCCCCCCCCCCCCCCCCCCCCCCCCCCCCCCCCCCCCCCCCCCCCCCCCCCCCCCCCCCCCCCCCCCCCCCCCCCCCCCCCCCCCCCCCCCCCCCCCCCCCCCCCCCCCCCCCCCCCCCCCCCCCCCCCCCCCCCCCCCCCCCCCCCCCCCCCCCCCCCCCCCCCCCCCCCCCCCCCCCCCCCCCCCCCCCCCCCCCCCCCCCCCCCCCCCCCCCCCCCCCCCCCCCCCCCCCCCCCCCCCCCCCCCCCCCCCCCCCCCCCCCCCCCCCCCCCCCCCCCCCCCCCCCCCCCCCCCCCCCCCCCCCCCCCCCCCCCCCCCCCCCCCCCCCCCCCCCCCCCCCCCCCCCCCCCCCCCCCCCCCCCCCCCCCCCCCCCCCCCCCCCCCCCCCCCCCCCCCCCCCCCCCCCCCCCCCCCCCCCCCCCCCCCCCCCCCCCCCCCCCCCCCCCCCCCCCCCCCCCCCCCCCCCCCCCCCCCCCCCCCCCCCCCCCCCCCCCCCCCCCCCCCCCCCCCCCCCCCCCCCCCCCCCCCCCCCCCCCCCCCCCCCCCCCCCCCCCCCCCCCCCCCCCCCCCCCCCCCCCCCCCCCCCCCCCCCCCCCCCCCCCCCCCCCCCCCCCCCCCCCCCCCCCCCCCCCCCCCCCCCCCCCCCCCCCCCCCCCCCCCCCCCCCCCCCCCCCCCCCCCCCCCCCCCCCCCCCCCCCCCCCCCCCCCCCCCCCCCCCCCCCCCCCCCCCCCCCCCCCCCCCCCCCCCCCCCCCCCCCCCCCCCCCCCCCCCCCCCCCCCCCCCCCCCCCCCCCCCCCCCCCCCCCCCCCCCCCCCCCCCCCCCCCCCCCCCCCCCCCCCCCCCCCCCCCCCCCCCCCCCCCCCCCCCCCCCCCCCCCCCCCCCCCCCCCCCCCCCCCCCCCCCCCCCCCCCCCCCCCCCCCCCCCCCCCCCCCCCCCCCCCCCCCCCCCCCCCCCCCCCCCCCCCCCCCCCCCCCCCCCCCCCCCCCCCCCCCCCCCCCCCCCCCCCCCCCCCCCCCCCCCCCCCCCCCCCCCCCCCCCCCCCCCCCCCCCCCCCCCCCCCCCCCCCCCCCCCCCCCCCCCCCCCCCCCCCCCCCCCCCCCCCCCCCCCCCCCCCCCCCCCCCCCCCCCCCCCCCCCCCCCCCCCCCCCCCCCCCCCCCCCCCCCCCCCCCCCCCCCCCCCCCCCCCCCCCCCCCCCCCCCCCCCCCCCCCCCCCCCCCCCCCCCCCCCCCCCCCCCCCCCCCCCCCCCCCCCCCCCCCCCCCCCCCCCCCCCCCCCCCCCCCCCCCCCCCCCCCCCCCCCCCCCCCCCCCCCCCCCCCCCCCCCCCCCCCCCCCCCCCCCCCCCCCCCCCCCCCCCCCCCCCCCCCCCCCCCCCCCCCCCCCCCCCCCCCCCCCCCCCCCCCCCCCCCCCCCCCCCCCCCCCCCCCCCCCCCCCCCCCCCCCCCCCCCCCCCCCCCCCCCCCCCCCCCCCCCCCCCCCCCCCCCCCCCCCCCCCCCCCCCCCCCCCCCCCCCCCCCCCCCCCCCCCCCCCCCCCCCCCCCCCCCCCCCCCCCCCCCCCCCCCCCCCCCCCCCCCCCCCCCCCCCCCCCCCCCCCCCCCCCCCCCCCCCCCCCCCCCCCCCCCCCCCCCCCCCCCCCCCCCCCCCCCCCCCCCCCCCCCCCCCCCCCCCCCCCCCCCCCCCCCCCCCCCCCCCCCCCCCCCCCCCCCCCCCCCCCCCCCCCCCCCCCCCCCCCCCCCCCCCCCCCCCCCCCCCCCCCCCCCCCCCCCCCCCCCCCCCCCCCCCCCCCCCCCCCCCCCCCCCCCCCCCCCCCCCCCCCCCCCCCCCCCCCCCCCCCCCCCCCCCCCCCCCCCCCCCCCCCCCCCCCCCCCCCCCCCCCCCCCCCCCCCCCCCCCCCCCCCCCCCCCCCCCCCCCCCCCCCCCCCCCCCCCCCCCCCCCCCCCCCCCCCCCCCCCCCCCCCCCCCCCCCCCCCCCCCCCCCCCCCCCCCCCCCCCCCCCCCCCCCCCCCCCCCCCCCCCCCCCCCCCCCCCCCCCCCCCCCCCCCCCCCCCCCCCCCCCCCCCCCCCCCCCCCCCCCCCCCCCCCCCCCCCCCCCCCCCCCCCCCCCCCCCCCCCCCCCCCCCCCCCCCCCCCCCCCCCCCCCCCCCCCCCCCCCCCCCCCCCCCCCCCCCCCCCCCCCCCCCCCCCCCCCCCCCCCCCCCCCCCCCCCCCCCCCCCCCCCCCCCCCCCCCCCCCCCCCCCCCCCCCCCCCCCCCCCCCCCCCCCCCCCCCCCCCCCCCCCCCCCCCCCCCCCCCCCCCCCCCCCCCCCCCCCCCCCCCCCCCCCCCCCCCCCCCCCCCCCCCCCCCCCCCCCCCCCCCCCCCCCCCCCCCCCCCCCCCCCCCCCCCCCCCCCCCCCCCCCCCCCCCCCCCCCCCCCCCCCCCCCCCCCCCCCCCCCCCCCCCCCCCCCCCCCCCCCCCCCCCCCCCCCCCCCCCCCCCCCCCCCCCCCCCCCCCCCCCCCCCCCCCCCCCCCCCCCCCCCCCCCCCCCCCCCCCCCCCCCCCCCCCCCCCCCCCCCCCCCCCCCCCCCCCCCCCCCCCCCCCCCCCCCCCCCCCCCCCCCCCCCCCCCCCCCCCCCCCCCCCCCCCCCCCCCCCCCCCCCCCCCCCCCCCCCCCCCCCCCCCCCCCCCCCCCCCCCCCCCCCCCCCCCCCCCCCCCCCCCCCCCCCCCCCCCCCCCCCCCCCCCCCCCCCCCCCCCCCCCCCCCCCCCCCCCCCCCCCCCCCCCCCCCCCCCCCCCCCCCCCCCCCCCCCCCCCCCCCCCCCCCCCCCCCCCCCCCCCCCCCCCCCCCCCCCCCCCCCCCCCCCCCCCCCCCCCCCCCCCCCCCCCCCCCCCCCCCCCCCCCCCCCCCCCCCCCCCCCCCCCCCCCCCCCCCCCCCCCCCCCCCCCCCCCCCCCCCCCCCCCCCCCCCCCCCCCCCCCCCCCCCCCCCCCCCCCCCCCCCCCCCCCCCCCCCCCCCCCCCCCCCCCCCCCCCCCCCCCCCCCCCCCCCCCCCCCCCCCCCCCCCCCCCCCCCCCCCCCCCCCCCCCCCCCCCCCCCCCCCCCCCCCCCCCCCCCCCCCCCCCCCCCCCCCCCCCCCCCCCCCCCCCCCCCCCCCCCCCCCCTGGAAATCATACATACTGATGTTTGTGGTCCAATGAATGTTGAGGCTCGCGGCGGGTATCGTTATTTTCTCACCTTCACAGATGATTTGAGCAGATATTGATATATCTACTTAATGAAACACAAGTCTGAAACATTTGGAAAGTTTAAAGAATTTCAGAGTGAAGTGGAAAATCAACGTAACAAGAAAATAATATTTCTATGATCTGATCATGGAGGAGAATATTTGAGTTACGAGTTTGGTCTACACTAGAAACAATGCGGAATAGTTTCGCAACTCACGCCACCAGGAACACCACAACGTAATGGTCTGTCCGAACGTCGTAATCGTACTTTACTAGATATGGTGTGATCTATGATGTCTCTTACTGATTTACCGCTATCGTTTTGGGGTTATGCTTTAGAGATGGCCGCATTCACGTTAAATAGGGCACCATCAAAATCCGTTGAGACGACACCTCATGAACTGTGGTTTGGCAAGAAACCAAAGTTGTCGTTTCTTAAAGTTTGGGGCTGCGATGCTTATGTGAAGAAACTTCAACCAGATAAGCTCGAACCAAAATCGGAGAAATGTGTCTTCATAGGATACCCAAAAGAAACTGTTGGGTACACCTTTTATCACAGATCTGAAGGCAAGATTTTCGTTACTAAATTCGGATCCTTTTTAGAGAAGGAGTTTCTCTCGAAAGAAGTGAGTGGGAGGAAAGTAGAACTTGATGAGGTAACTGTACCTGCTCCCTTATTGGAAAGTAGTTCATCACAAGAACCGGTTCCTGTGAGAACTACACCAATTAGTGAGGAAGCTAATGATATTGATCATGAAACTTCAGATCAAGTTTCTACAGAACCTCGTAGGTCTACCAGAGTAAGATCCGCACCAGAGTGGTACGGTAATCCTATTCTGGAAGTCATGTTACTTGACCATGATGAACCTACGAACTATGAGGAAGCGATGATGAACCCAGATTCCGCAAAATGGCTAGAGGCCATGAAATCTGAGATGGGATCCATGTATGAGAACAAAGTATGGACTTTGGTTGACTTGCCCGATGATCGGCAAGCCATTGAAAATAAATGGATCTTTAAGAAGAAGACTGACGCTGATGGTGTGATACACATATTCATAGTGTTGAAACCAAAAGATGCAGAGTTGATAATGATAGTGCAACTTATTTGTGGCACCCCCCCCCCCCCCCCCCCCCCCCCCCCCCCCCCCCCCCCCCCCCCCCCCCCCCCCCCCCCCCCCCCCCCCCCCCCCCCCCCCCCCCCCCCCCCCCCCCCCCCCCCCCCCCCCCCCCCCCCCCCCCCCCCCCCCCCCCCCCCCCCCCCCCCCCCCCCCCCCCCCCCCCCCCCCCCCCCCCCCCCCCCCCCCCCCCCCCCCCCCCCCCCCCCCCCCCCCCCCCCCCCCCCCCCCCCCCCCCCCCCCCCCCCCCCCCCCCCCCCCCCCCCCCCCCCCCCCCCCCCCCCCCCCCCCCCCCCCCCCCCCCCCCCCCCCCCCCCCCCCCCCCCCCCCCCCCCCCCCCCCCCCCCCCCCCCCCCCCCCCCCCCCCCCCCCCCCCCCCCCCCCCCCCCCCCCCCCCCCCCCCCCCCCCCCCCCCCCCCCCCCCCCCCCCCCCCCCCCCCCCCCCCCCCCCCCCCCCCCCCCCCCCCCCCCCCCCCCCCCCCCCCCCCCCCCCCCCCCCCCCCCCCCCCCCCCCCCCCCCCCCCCCCCCCCCCCCCCCCCCCCCCCCCCCCCCCCCCCCCCCCCCCCCCCCCCCCCCCCCCCCCCCCCCCCCCCCCCCCCCCCCCCCCCCCCCCCCCCCCCCCCCCCCCCCCCCCCCCCCCCCCCCCCCCCCCCCCCCCCCCCCCCCCCCCCCCCCCCCCCCCCCCCCCCCCCCCCCCCCCCCCCCCCCCCCCCCCCCCCCCCCCCCCCCCCCCCCCCCCCCCCCCCCCCCCCCCCCCCCCCCCCCCCCCCCCCCCCCCCCCCCCCCCCCCCCCCCCCCCCCCCCCCCCCCCCCCCCCCCCCCCCCCCCCCCCCCCCCCCCCCCCCCCCCCCCCCCCCCCCCCCCCCCCCCCCCCCCCCC
This sequence comes from Thinopyrum obtusiflorum, assembly GCA_036873465.1. Taxonomy (NCBI): domain Eukaryota; kingdom Viridiplantae; phylum Streptophyta; class Magnoliopsida; order Poales; family Poaceae; genus Thinopyrum; species Thinopyrum obtusiflorum. The sequence goes on along the minus strand of JAAAWM010011363.1, from coordinate 47,301 downwards.
CCCCCCCCCCCCCCCCCCCCCCCCCCCCCCCCCCCCCCCCCCCCCCCCCCCCCCCCCCCCCCCCCCCCCCCCCCCCCCCCCCCCCCCCCCCCCCCCCCCCCCCCCCCCCCCCCCCCCCCCCCCCCCCCCCCCCCCCCCCCCCCCCCCCCCCCCCCCCCCCCCCCCCCCCCCCCCCCCCCCCCCCCCCCCCCCCCCCCCCCCCCCCCCCCCCCCCCCCCCCCCCCCCCCCCCCCCCCCCCCCCCCCCCCCCCCCCCCCCCCCCCCCCCCCCCCCCCCCCCCCCCCCCCCCCCCCCCCCCCCCCCCCCCCCCCCCCCCCCCCCCCCCCCCCCCCCCCCCCCCCCCCCCCCCCCCCCCCCCCCCCCCCCCCCCCCCCCCCCCCCCCCCCCCCCCCCCCCCCCCCCCCCCCCCCCCCCCCCCCCCCCCCCCCCCCCCCCCCCCCCCCCCCCCCCCCCCCCCCCCCCCCCCCCCCCCCCCCCCCCCCCCCCCCCCCCCCCCCCCCCCCCCCCCCCCCCCCCCCCCCCCCCCCCCCCCCCCCCCCCCCCCCCCCCCCCCCCCCCCCCCCCCCCCCCCCCCCCCCCCCCCCCCCCCTGAATACATAGACAAACATAGTGTCACTAGTATGCCTCTACTTGACTAGCTCATTGAATCAAAGATGGTTAAGTTTCCTATCCATAGACATGAGTTGTCATTTAATTAATGGGATCACATCATTAGAGAATGATGTGATTGACTTGACCCATCCGTTAGCTTAGCACGATGATCGTTTAGTTTGTTGCTATTGCTTTCTCCATAAATATACATGTTCCTATGACTATGAGATCATGCAACTCCCGAATACCGGAGGAACACTTTGTGTGCTACCAAATGTCACAACGTAACTAGGTGATTATAAAGGTGCTCTACAGGTATCTCCGATGGTGTTTGTTGAGTTGGCATAGATCAAGATTGGGATTTGTCACTCTGATTGTCGGAGAGGTATCTCTGGGCCCTCTCGGTAATGCACATCACTAAAGCCTTGCAATTAATGTAACTAATGAGTTAGTTGTGGGATGATGCATTACGGAATGAGTAAAGAGACTTGCCAGTAACGAGATTGAACTAGGTATTGAGATACCGACGGTCGAATCTCGGGCTAGTAACATACTGATGACAAAGGGAACAACGTATGTTGTTATGCGGTTTGACCGATAAAGATCATCTTAGAATATGTAGGAGCCAATATGAGCATCCAGGTTGCGCTGTTGGTTATTGACTGGAGATGAGTCTCGGTCATGTCTACATAGTTCTCAAACCCGTAGCTCGGGTCCGCACGCTTAACGTTCGGTGACGATCGGTATTATGAGTTTATGTGCTTTGATGTACCGAAGGTTGTTCGAAGTCCCGGATGAGATCAGGGACATGACGAGGAGTCTCAAAATGTTCGAGACGTAAAGATTGATATATTGGAAGGCTATATTCGGACAACGGAAAGGTTCTGAGTGGTTTCTGTACTAAATCCATGTTGGGAGGATATACGTACATGACACCTAACGGCAACCGCTGCCTCTGATTCTAACTTGGCTAACTCTGTTGAAGGAAATATGCCCTAGAGGCAATAATAAAGTTATTATTTATTTCCTTATCCCCCCCCCCCCCCCCCCCCCCCCCCCCCCCCCCCCCCCCCCCCCCCCCCCCCCCCCCCCCCCCCCCCCCCCCCCCCCCCCCCCCCCCCCCCCCCCCCCCCCCCCCCCCCCCCCCCCCCCCCCCCCCCCCCCCCCCCCCCCCCCCCCCCCCCCCCCCCCCCCCCCCCCCCCCCCCCCCCCCCCCCCCCCCCCCCCCGGGGCAGGGGGCACCTCTAGACACACAAGTTGATCAGTTGATCTCTCCCAGCCGTGTGCGGTGCCCCCCTCCACCATATTCCACCTCCGTCATATCGTAGCGGTGCTTAGGCGAAGCCCTGCGTCGGTAGCAACATCATCACCGTCACCACGCCGTCATGCTGACGGAACTCTCCCGTGAAGCTCTGCTGGATCGGAGTTCGTGGGACGTCATCGAGCTGAACGTGTGCTGAACTCGGAGGTGCCGTGCGTTCGGTACTTGGATCGGTCAGATCGTGAAGACATACGACTACATCAACCGCGTTGTGCTAATGCTTCCGCTTTCGGTCTACGAGGGTACGTGGACAACACTCTCCCCTCTTGTTGCTATGCATCACCATGATCTTGCAAGTGCCTAGGAAATTATTGAAATTACTATGTTCCCCAACAAAGACATCCTTCAACCTCATTACAATCTTCTTACCCCTACTGAAATTGAAGCTTTCAGGATGATTGAAATATAATATGAGTTTATGTGATTTTATGTACTGAAGGTAGTTCGGAGTCCCGGATGAGATCGGGGACATGAAGAGGAGTCTCGAAATGGTCGAGACGTAAAGATCGATATATTGGACGACTATATTCGGACATCGGAAAGGTTCTGAGTGATTCGGGTATTTTCGGGGGTACCGGGGAGTTACGGGAATACGAGGAAGAAGTAATGGGCCTCTTGGGCCAAGTGGTGGAAGAGAGGAGGTAGGGCGCACGGCCCCCCTACCCCAAACCGAATTGGACTAGGGGGCCGACCCCCCTTTCCTCTTTTTCCTCCTTCTCCTTCCTTCTCCTTCTCCTCCTTCCTTTCCTCCTCCAAGTAGGAGTAGGAAAGGGGAGTCCTACTCCTACTAGGAGGAGGACTCCTCCTCCTGGCGCACCCATAGAGGGCCAGCCGGCCTCCCCCCTTGCTCCTTTATATACAGGGGCAGGGGGCACCTCTAGACACACAAGTTGATCAGTTGATCTCTCCCAGCCCCCCCCCCCCCCCCCCCCCCCCCCCCCCCCCCCCCCCCCCCCCCCCCCCCCCCCCCCCCCCCCCCCCCCCCCCCCCCCCCCCCCCCCCCCCCCCCCCCCCCCCCCCCCCCCCCCCCCCCCCCCCCCCCCCCCCCCCCCCCCCCCCCCCCCCCCCCCCCCCCCCCCCCCCCCCCCCCCCCCCCCCCCCCCCCCCCCCCCCCCCCCCCCCCCCCCCCCCCCCCCCCCCCCCCCCCCCCCCCCCCCCCCCCCCCCCCCCCCCCCCCCCCCCCCCCCCCCCCCCCCCCCCCCCCCCCCCCCCCCCCCCCCCCCCCCCCCCCCCCCCCCCCCCCCCCCCCCCCCCCCCCCCCCCCCCCCCCCCCCCCCCCCCCCCCCCCCCCCCCCCCCCCCCCCCCCCCCCCCCCCCCCCCCCCCCCCCCCCCCCCCCCCCCCCCCCCCCCCCCCCCCCCCCCCCCCCCCCCCCCCCCCCCCCCCCCCCCCCCCCCCCCCCCCCCCCCCCCCCCCCCCCCCCCCCCCCCCCCCCCCCCCCCCCCCCCCCCCCCCCCCCCCCCCCCCCCCCCCCCCCCCCCCCCCCCCCCCCCCCCCCCCCCCCCCCCCCCCCCCCCCCCCCCCCCCCCCCCCCCCCCCCCCCCCCCCCCCCCCCCCCCCCCCCCCCCCCCCCCCCCCCCCCCCCCCCCCCCCCCCCCCCCCCCCCCCCCCCCCCCCCCCCCCCCCCCCCCCCCCCCCCCCCCCCCCCCCCCCCCCCCCCCCCCCCCCCCCCCCCCCCCCCCCCCCCCCCCCCCCCCCCCCCCCCCCCCCCCCCCCCCCCCCCCCCCCCCCCCCCCCCCCCCCCCCCCCCCCCCCCCCCCCCCCCCCCCCCCCCCCCCCCCCCCCCCCCCCCCCCCCCCCCCCCCCCCCCCCCCCCCCCCCCCCCCCCCCCCCCCCCCCCCCCCCCCCCCCCCCCCCCCCCCCCCCCCCCCCCCCCCCCCCCCCCCCCCCCCCCCCCCCCCCCCCCCCCCCCCCCCCCCCCCCCCCCCCCCCCCCCCCCCCCCCCCCCCCCCCCCCCCCCCCCCCCCCCCCCCCCCCCCCCCCCCCCCCCCCCCCCCCCCCCCCCCCCCCCCCCCCCCCCCCCCCCCCCCCCCCCCCCCCCCCCCCCCCCCCCCCCCCCCCCCCCCCCCCCCCCCCCCCCCCCCCCCCCCCCCCCCCCCCCCCCCCCCCCCCCCCCCCCCCCCCCCCCCCCCCCCCCCCCCCCCCCCCCCCCCCCCCCCCCCCCCCCCCCCCCCCCCCCCCCCCCCCCCCCCCCCCCCCCCCCCCCCCCCCCCCCCCCCCCCCCCCCCCCCCCGTACCCTCGTAGACCGAAAGCGGAAGCGTTAGCACAACGCGGTTGATGTAGTCATACGTCTTCACGATCCGACCGATCAAGTACCGAACGCACGGCACCTCCGAGTTCAGCACACGTTCAGCTCGATGACGACCCTCGAAGTCCGATCCAGCCGAGCTTTGAGGGAGAGTTCCGTCAGCACGACGGCATGGTGACGATGATGATGTTCTACCGACGCAGGGCTTCGCCTAAGCACCGCTATGATATTATCGAGGAGGATTATGGTGGAGGGGGGCACCGCACACGGCTAAGAGATCAAGAGATCAATTGTTGTGTCTATGGGGTGCCCCCTGCCCCCATATATAAAGGAGCAAGGGAGGGAGAGGCGGCCAGCCAGGAGGAGGCGCGCCAGGAGGAGTCCTACTCCCACCGGGAGTAGGACTCCCTCCATTCCTAGTTGGAGTAGGAGAAGGGGGAAGGAGGAGGGAGAGAGGAAGGAAAGGGGGCCGCCGCCCCCCTCCTTGTCCAATTCGGACTAGAGGGGGAGGGGGCGCGCGGCCTGCCCTGGCCGCCCCCCCCCCCCCCCCCCCCCCCCCCCCCCCCCCCCCCCCCCCCCCCCCCCCCCCCCCCCCCCCCCCCCCCCCCCCCCCCCCCCCCCCCCCCCCCCCCCCCCCCCCCCCCCCCCCCCCCCCCCCCCCCCCCCCCCCCCCCCCCCCCCCCCCCCCCCCCCCCCCCCCCCCCCCCCCCCCCCCCCCCCCCCCCCCCCCCCCCCCCCCCCCCCCCCCCCCCCCCCCCCCCCCCCCCCCCCCCCCCCCCCCCCGCATCACCCTTTCCTCTTCAAGGGAAAACCAACGCATGCTCAAGAGGTAGCATGCGGACCCTACGGGTTCGAGAACTATGTAGACATGGCCGAGACACCTCTCCGGTCAATAACCAATAGCGGAACCTGGATGCTCATATTGGCTCCCACATATTCTACGAAGATCTTTATCAGTCGAACCGCTATAACAACATACGTTATTCCCTTTGTCATCGGTATGTTACTTGCCCGAGATTCGATCGTCGATATCTTCATACCTAGTTCAATCTCGTTACCGGCAAGTCTCTTTACTCGTTCCGTAATGCATTGTCCCGTAACTAACTCATTAGTTACATTGTTTGCAAGGCTTATTCTGATGTGCATTACCGAGAGGGCCCAGAGATACCACTCCGATACTCGGAGTGACAAATCCTAATCTCGATCTATGCCAACCCAACAAATACCTTCGGAGATACCTGTAGAGCATCTTTATAATCACCCAGTTACGTTGTGACGTTTGATAGCACACAAGGTATTCCTCCGGTAACCGGGAGTTGCATAATCTCATAGTCAAAGGAATAAGTATAAGTCATGAAGAAAGCAATAGCAATAAAACTTAACGATCATTATGCTAAGCTAACGGATGGGTCTTGTCCATCACATCATTCTCCTAATGATGTGATCCCATTCATCAAATGAAAACACATGTCTATGGTTAGGAAACTTAACCATCTTTGATTAACGAGCTAGTCTAGTAGAGGCTTACTAGGGACACTGTGTTTTGTCTATGTATCCACACATGTACCAAGTTTCCGGTTAATACAATTCTAGCCTGAATAATAAAAATTTATCATGATATAAGGAAATATAAATAACAACTTTATTATTGCCTCTAGGGCATATTTCCTTCAGTCTCCCACTTGCACTAGAGTCAATAATCTAGTTCACATCGCCATGTGATTTAACACTAATAGTTCATATCTTTATGTGATTAACACACATAGTTCACATCGCCATGTGATCAACACCCAAAGGGTTTACTAGAGTCAATAATCTAGTTCACATCGCTATGTGATTAACACCCAAATAGTACTAAGGTGTGATCATGTTTTGCTCATGAGAGAAGTTTAGTCAACGGGTCTGCCACATTCAGATCCGTATGTATTTTGCAAATTTCTATGTCTATAATGCTATGCACATAGCTACTCTAGCTAATTGCTCCCACTTTCAATATGTATCCAGATTGAGACTCAGAGTCATCCAGATCGGTGTCAAAGCTTGCATAGACGTAACTCTTTATGACGAACTCTTTATCACCTCCATAACCGAGAAATATTTGCTTAGTCTTCTAAGGATAACTTTGACCGCTGTCCAGTGATCTACTCCTGGATCACTATTGTACCCCTTTGCCAAACTCATGGCAAGGTACACAATAGGTCAGGTATACAGCGTGGCATACTTTATAGAACCTATGGCTGAGGCATAGGGAATGACTTTCATTCAACTTCATACCTTACAACTCAGGCAAGAACTCCTACTTTGACTGATCCATTTTGAACTCCTTCAAAATCTTATCAAGGTATGTACTCATCGAAAGTTTTATCAAGCGTCTTGATCTATCTATATAGATCTTGATGCCCAATATGTAAGCAGCTTCACTGAGGTCTTTCTTTGAAAACCTCCTTTCAAACACTCCTTTATGCTTTCCAGAAAATTCTACATCATTTCCGATCAACAATATGTCATTCACATATACTTATTAGAAAGGCTGTAGTGCTCCCACTCACTTTCTTGTAAATACAGGCTTCACCACAAGTCTGTATAAAACCATATGCGTTGATCACCTTATCAAAGCGTATATTCCAACTCCGAGATGCTTGCACCAGTCCATAGATGGAACGCTAGAGTTTGCACACTTTGTTAGCACTTTAGGATCGACAAAACCTTCTGGTTGCCTCATATACAACTCTTCTTTAAGAAATCCATTAAGGAATGCAGTTTTGACATCCATTTGCCAAATTTCATAATAATAAAATGCGGCAATTGCTAACATGATTCGGACAGACTTAAGCATCGCTATGGGTGAGGCATAGGACGAGGTGTCATCTCAAACGGATTTAGATGGTGCCCTATTTAACGTGAATGCAGCCGTCTCTCCCCCCCCCCCCCCCCCCCCCCCCCCCCCCCCCCCCCCCCCCCCCCCCCCCCCCCCCCCCCCCCCCCCCCCCCCCCCCCCCCCCCCCCCCCCCCCCCCCCCCCCCCCCCCCCCCCCCCCCCCCCCCCCCCCCCCCCCCCCCCCCCCCCCCCCCCCCCCCCCCCCCCCCCCCCCCCCCCCCCCCCCCGTCATGCATGCACGTACGTACACTTGAGATGTAGGTGCACTAGCTAGGGCACCTGAACACATCGTCGGGATGTCCCATCCTATATAGGCTCGCCGTACCAAATATATTGGTGACTCCGATTCCTATTTTGTACTCCCTCTGTAAAGAAATGTAAAATCGTTTAGATCACTAAACTAGTGATGTAAACGATCTTATATTAACTAGTGATGTAAACGATCTTATATTTCTTTGCAGAGGGAGTAGGTATTATTGATTAGGTGGATGTTGAGGGTCCGCTAGCTTAATTATGAAGTAGGCGAGCACGTGCGATGGGGGCGACGCCATCGTGCCAAAGGTTTCGTAAAAAAAGAGGTTGAAATCTTGCTAGCTTACTGCCAAACTGACAGCCTTGCCACCGTGTGACACATGGCGCGTGTGTCCTCATTAATACATGAGTGTAACCTCCCAGCATGTGCATGTCACCCCAAGTGTTCTATAGTGAGAAGATAAATATGATTAAAATTAAATAAAACAGAGAAAAAAATTAGAGCCGGCAAAATCCTTTGAGTTGCATTTGACTCTCAATGTTTTTCTCATGCTAATTGTACTTTACCAAATTTAATCACAACTACAATAACCTTAATACCGAACATGTGATCAAACCCAACCAAAACCATATAGTGACCACTATTACTATTCATTTGAGCCACAAAACTATTTAAAACATTTTTCTTTTACAAAAACACTGAAACCAATATTTTAAATGAAACAATAAGCCTTTTCAAATTATTATTTTCATGAAAAAACATATTTGAGTCCTATATCTTCTATTCTTAAATAGTTGCAACCCACTACCTATTTTTCCTCCTCATGCAACCATGCCACATCACCAAGCGATGCATGTGGTCATAAGTACTTATTTTTCCTCTTCATGTAACCATGCCACATCATCAAGTCATGCATGTGGTCATAAGTTACAATTTGTGCACTAATCTACCCATTGTTTCACTATTTTTTGTGTGGCCATAAATGGTATATACATTGGACGCTTAGAGCAAATATATGTAGACCACTTTACACATTTTGGGCCATGTGATCACGCCTAATCGAGCGACCGGCCGAGCGTTCCGCCGGCCGGCCGGATGGAAACATTAGCCTTGTCAAGAAGGTACAAGAGTAAAAAAGACACCAATTGAATATCATATATGAAATAATAATCACTACATTTAGTTTTATATATTTATATTTTAAACTTCTTTCCTATTTTTTGGCTTTATAATTCATTTAAGAAAAAACTTTGTCGAGAGTTGGTTTGAAGAGTTAACGCGTTATAAATCATTAAGGAAAAAAAAACCGACCAGAGTATATAAGAAACAAAGGCATGACGTATGCGCGTTGAATCTGAATGGACGGTTAGGATCAACTAGAGAGGAGGTCAATCCGTGGGAAGTCAAGATCGACCAATCAGGAGCCAGTGATCCATGGCTGCACGGCCCAACAGGCGCCCCGCTCGAACTCACGCGAAAATTTTCCCGCGCGCCGCGATAGAGTCCCGCTTCTTCGATCTGAAATTCTATTTGGGGAGGCGAGAACTCGGCGGGCGATTTTGGCTTTTGGGTGGGCGGGGGTTGGATTTCAAAGCGAAAAAAACCCCCACCTAACCAAACCACAACCAACCTGCAGCCCACCAAGCCCGCACTCTTCTTCCTCCTCCTCCCCGTTCCCAATCCAGCCGCCGGCCGCGTCTCCCCCGACCCCGCCGCCGACCTCCTTCCCCTGCGCCCCTCGCCTTCCTCCTCCGCTGCCCCTTCCCTGGCCTCCGTCCGTCGCCTCCTCTCTCAAAGGACCAGATTGAGCCGACAGGGTCAGGCCACGGCCAGATCCAGGCTGGCCCCTCGTCTCCGCCAGCGAGGCCGTGGATTCGCATCCCCTCTGCCTACCCCTCCGGCGGCCGGTGGCGGGGAGGAGAATCCTGTTGTCTTGACTCCCGCTAGTAGATAGGTAGGGTTTTAGTCCTCGCATGGGCGGCGTTTGGACGGATGACGGCGCTTCTTCTTCGAGTCAGTCTTCCGGACTCCGATCCCTCCTCAAGTTCGTCCGTTGGGGTGGATTTCACAGGGGGGGGGGGGGGGGGGGGGGGGGGGGGGGGGGGGGGGGGGGGGGGGGGGGGGGGGGGGGGGGGGGGGGGGGGGGGGGGGGGGGGGGGGGGGGGGGGGGGGGGGGGGGGGGGGGGGGGGGGGGGGGGGGGGGGGGGGGGGGGGGGGGGGGGGGGGGGGGGGGGGGGGGGGGGGGGGGGGGGGGGGGGGGGGGGGGGGGGGGGGGGGGGGGGGGGGGGGGGGGGGGGGGGGGGGGGGGGGGGGGGGGGGGGGGGGGGGGGGGGGGGGGGGGGGGGGGGGGGGGGGGGGGGGGGGGGGGGGGGGGGGGGGGGGGGGGGGGGGGGGGGGGGGGGGGGGGGGGGGGGGGGGGGGGGGGGGGGGGGGGGGGGGGGGGGGGGGGGGGGGGGGGGGGGGGGGGGGGGGGGGGGGGGGGGGGGGGGGGGGGGGGGGGGGGGGGGGGGGGGGGGGGGGGGGGGGGGGGGGGGGGGGGGGGGGGGGGGGGGGGGGGGGGGGGGGGGGGGGGGGGGGGGGGGGGGGGGGGGGGGGGGGGGGGGGGGGGGGGGGGGGGGGGGGGGGGGGGGGGGGGGGGGGGGGGGGGGGGGGGGGGGGGGGGGGGGGGGGGGGGGGGGGGGGGGGGGGGGGGGGGGGGGGGGGGGGGGGGGGGGGGGGGGGGGGGGGGGGGGGGGGGGGGGGGGGGGGGGGGGGGGGGGGGGGGGGGGGGGGGGGGGGGGGGGGGGGGGGGGGGGGGGGGGGGGGGGGGGGGGGGGGGGGGGGGGGGGGGGGGGGGGGGGGGGGGGGGGGGGGGGGGGGGGGGGGGGGGGGGGGGGGGGGGGGGGGGGGGGGGGGGGGGGGGGGGGGGGGGGGGGGGGGGGGGGGGGGGGGGGGGGGGGGGGGGGGGGGGGGGGGGGGGGGGGGGGGGGGGGGGGGGGGGGGGGGGGGGGGGGGGGGGGGGGGGGGGGGGGGGGGGGGGGGGGGGGGGGGGGGGGGGGGGGGGGGGGGGGGGGGGGGGGGGGGGGGGGGGGGGGGGGGGGGGGGGGGGGGGGGGGGGGGGGGGGGGGGGGGGGGGGGGGGGGGGGGGGGGGGGGGGGGGGGGGGGGGGGGGGGGGGGGGGGGGGGGGGGGGGGGGGGGGGGGGGGGGGGGGGCCACGCGCAGGGAGAGGAGAGGAGGTGGGACAACGCCATGGCAGAGGAGCTCCTTCTCCACAACCACGCGGCGGCATAGGAGCTCCTTCTCCGTCCGTATCTTCCCTGGACGCCGACCCGACAGCAGCCGCGGCCCGGAACCCTAGCCCTTCCATGGCCAGCCATGGCTGACGAGCTCAAGTCTGCAGGAGGTGCAGGCATCACCCTCTCCTCCCCAATGACAAGAACAAGAAAGGGAGCCTCGTCCTCTTCTCAACAAGGGTGCGAATCCCTCTTCCCCTTCTACTCTTCTGAATTCTTATGTTTGCATTCTGATTTCGTCAAGCACAAGGACAGGAACAGGGACATGCCTGATTTTTATTTGCATTCTGATTTTGCCATGGTTACTTGGTTCTGTTTGCTGCACGAAAAGCACAAACATTTGCTATATTTGAAGCAGTGCTAACAATTGGTAAGGTTGGGATGATCCCCAACTGTTCTTGTATGCGTGTCAAGGGAAAAGAATATAGTTTGGGTGGTGGGGTTACTGGCCGAGCCTGATGAGAGTGTGAGCGAGCTAGTTCCTGCTTCTTCATTTGCATCTCACTAGCTTAGTTGTGAAATAGCTAGTGCAGTTTGCATCTTTGTAACAGAACATGTTATAACAGCAATATCAACACTAAAAGTTGGACTCTGTAAGTGTAGTGTATGCAAGTTTAAGTGATAATACGAATCTGATGCATTCCTTCGGTTGTGCCTCAGATTGCAGTCATTTTTTATTTAGTATATTTTAGAAACTGAAAAATGCAGAGAGAGGTGTGGTGCCCATTAGTTGCTGCTTCCGCAGTGTGTTGACCTACTCGCCTTTCCTTTTGTTATACATGCAGCCACATGCTTCTTCGCCAGCCCACCAGCCCCATTGGCCAGCAGCTGAGGACACCATACGTCCACGGACGGCCATCTCCGCTTCCTGGCCGTGGCCTTGTGTCAGCCCCAACCCTAGAGTTCCGGCACGGCTGTGACTTGGTCGGTTCCTCCCAGTCCAAGGTGTATGGCCTTGACTACAATTCTGCAGGTGAGCCCCTTGTACCTTCCTTCTTCCTCTTTTCTCAGCCGCTGCTCTACATCTTGACGGATTTGGGCGCACCAGCTCTGCTTCTCACTCGTTGGATCAACATTTGTTCCTGTGTATAGTACGTATAGGCCAGATGGATACAAATCTTCTTCTTTTTTGTAAATGGAAGGATTGTTTCAGTTTAGAGTACGTATAGGCTCAGTTTTGTTGACCACTTGATACTGCTGTCACCTACTTGTCGGATACTGTAACATTGTGCTATAATAGTATACTTCTACTGACATGCTTAGCATATTTACCCTGTATTTGCAATTGGGTACTTTGAGAAGAATGTATATAATTTATTGACTAAATGTAACAAACATTATCAGGAGGGTGACTGATTTGAGTTGAGGGGACCAAGCATGAAGTTTACTCCCTTGCAAAATGCACAACACCTTACACAGACGTGAGTTCATCCTTGTGTATATTGTACAAGCTCACTCTCCACTTCTTCTGACATGGTCACCACAACACTGAAAATTCTCTCTGCATAACAGGGTTCTAAGAAATTGCTTCATATACAGGGAGATACCTGCTTACCTCGGTCAAATGCAGTATCTGAAACTATTGTAAGTACTACTGTTACCTACCTATATAGTGCTTCACGTCTTCTCAGTTTAGGCCGAGTGTTCTATTTGTGCTTGCTATTTAAATTTGTCAATCGTTAGTATGTGCTGAAATGAAAAATCTATATTCTTGTCTCGACTGATCTGGATGGATCTGTTCTGCTTCTCACTTGTGAGATCAAGATTGATGTTGATTTGTTCCTGTGTAGAATACGCATAGGCTGGATGGATACAACCTTTTCTTCTTTTTTTGTAAATGACAGGATGATTTCAGTTTGGCGGCTTGCTGCTCCAAAATTAGTAGAATTTAGTTGTAGCCATATCTGAATGTTGTTACATGCTACAGTTGTTACAGATCATGCGTGCTCTAAATTGAATGTACGTTCTGATTAGAACTCAGATTATTATTAAGAATAGTGAATCTGTGAGTATGAAATCTGATTAATAAATGTAACCTGCAGCTTTGTGCTTTGGGTTCAAACTTGTGTTGTGCAATGTTATATTGTCAATAATGTTCACACCACGCCATTCTGTTGTAGGCTAAATTATACTCCCTCCAACCCAAAATAAGTGTCTTAAGCATAGTACAATTTTGTACTAAAGTTAGTACAAAGTTGAGACACTTATTTTGGGACAGAGGGAGTAGTAAGAAAGAAAAACATACTCAATTCCTTCTCTACGTGCCCAACCTTCAAGTTTGATAGCATAAGAACAGGACAATCAGAAAATTCTATGTACCAGCTCTGAAACTGTTTTTCTGAAATGGAATAGTGCTTGTCATGTTGCCGGAATATATGTGGAAATTTATTTTCTTAAGAAAAGTGTCAATGTTTGTTAGTGTGCTCTCATCCATCGAGCTGGGGTGCTGAAACTTTGCTGGTTGTTTCAAGTTGCTACTTTTTACTAGATTAGATGAGATGATCTTAGCCTAGCAGGTGTTCCGTTTGGTGTGGTTTTTCTTGGTTAGGATGAGAACTGGACACATGGTTCCTTTTCAAGACGTGTGGAGAATTTGTAGTTTGGCATTTTGACTGTGCAATGGGCATTGTGAACTTGTAGAATCGAAGTGATATTTGCAAATCCATCAAGCATTGTAATACCATAATTGTTATGATTCTCAAATCTCCGGTTATCGTCTCATGATGGAATTGTAAGTTATTTTCAGAATAGTAATTAATTGATAATGTTAATGCTACTATTTGAGTTATTTATAAAAAATGTATGGTCTTGGTCCTGTATACTTCAGAGTGTATGTTTCATGTATAGGTATTTTTTTGTCCTTTTTGTCAAGATTGGATGAAAACATTATAGTGTTAAGCATGTACCTGTGGCATAGTCGCATAAACAAATCAAAGTTTCTGGAATGTGGCAACTGGATAAAATTTTCACTGTTTTGTGTGTTGCAGGCTCTGAAGATGGATAACTTTGACGCTAAGTTGTTAATCAAACATGAGTCTTTGCTGGCTTCGCATGTTTGATGGACAAAGGGCTTATGAGGATGCGACTGAATGCAAAAAGTTATGCCCAAAGTGGGCAAAGGCACACTATGGGCAAGGAGCAGCGCTAATGTTCATGAAGGTGTGACACAAGAGTTCAGCCCTTCGTTCATGAGTTTATTCCAGCGAGTCTGTCGGCCTGCGCTGGTGTTCACTCGGACTCCGGCATAGGTAAGCCAATGGTCCTCTCCTCTGCTCTCTCATGCTTTACGTGTCCACGTCAATCGAGCTGTGGTAAATTATGTACTGGAAATCATGCCATGGCAAATTTATAGTGTTTTTGGGCTGTGGTAATGGTCTGTAATGCCAACACCTATTCTTATCGTGACTGTTGTAATTTTTACTGTCACCATATTAGTGGATTTAGCCCTGAAGTGCAAACATAGTTTTGACTTCCATGTATTAGTGATATGATTGATCGATTTCCAGGGTTCCTATACATGATTGTAAAATTACGCCTTGGGACTGTTGTAGTTTCTTCCATTTCTTCCTGGGTAGACACATCTTGTCATGAGTCAAGTGTTTTTTACTCTGAGTTGTGTTCTTTTCGCTGTCTTTGTCCCTTATATTTTATTTTGCCAAGCTACTACCTTTGGTTTCTTTTAGGCCTATAATTTGAGCTTATTATCTATGGAAGTAATTTGGTATTTGGTTTGCTCCTTTCGTCCACTTGATCATCTTAAAGTAAGCAGCATCATGTTTCAGTTATCAGTAGGTGGTAGACTCCAACATGCTAAAATGGCATGGATGATGTGTTTGACAGTACTATATTGACTTGTAACATACATTGCATATGCTACACAGCTCCTGATCAAACTTGTACAAGTCTGCTCCAGTAGCACTCAATTTTATTTTTTGATTCTCTATTTCGGTTGTCCTTTATTTATGGGTCGAAGGCCAGTAGGTAGCATTTTGTGGGTTGGCTGTGTGGTGGGCATTGTGGACTGCCAGAAAAGAAGTCATCTTTGAGCTTGGATCCATCAAGCGTGTGACTGACCCCTTGTAATGTGTCATGTTTCTACTGCAGGAAGCAATGGAGGAAGCCTATGAGGATGTGACCGAATGCAAACAGCTACGCCCAAACTGGGCAAAGGAGCAATATCGGCAAGGAGCAGCGCTAATGTTCATGAAGGTGCGACACAAGAGTTCAGCCCTATGTTCAAAACTTTTGTCTTGATTTTTTTGACATTTCAAAATTATTTTTGGGCTCGGGAGCCGAATTGAATTTCTGAAAGAACTGAGCCGTTCTTTAGATCATAGTTGAAATATCTGAAATTAAAGGAAACAACATAGGAACCTGAAGTGTAGCTGGTGTTGCTAAACTGAACTAGTGCACTATTTAACTGGGACACATGGATGGAACAGAGGAAACAGGTGCCATATTTTTCCTTTTTGTTTCTGCTGTAACAAATACATCTCTTGTCAAGTACCAACACTTGTCTCTTGCACTAGGTCTCCTCTTTAGAAGAGGACTGTGATGATTGAATGCCTTATATTAGAAAACAATTGATGTTTGTTATCGATCTCTATGTACTGCTTTCTCGCTAGTTGATGTACTCGTCTTATTGCTTGATTGTGTACGGTCCAGATTATATGGCCGAGAAGCTCGACAACACCGTCAGCATGGAGCTCTGCATCCTCCTCCTCTACGGGCTGCGCACGCACTCGCCGTCTCCGTAGAGCAGGGGGTCACGCCCATGGATGTCCAGCCTAGAACATATGTATATTGCTTGCGTCATTGATGCGATTGCGAGGACACTGTTTGCTATGCGTGTGCTGCTCAAGAAGGAGGGGTTCGGCCTAACCGTGAAGGTCAGCCATTTATGTAACTAGCTGTACATTTTGAACCAGGCTTTGTGTTTCACTAAGATCGACACGTTTGTGTTGTTACGATGACTGACTTGGTAGATTTAGCAGAAAAGCCACCCTCTTCTCTTCTGGTGATTAATTTTAATATTGTATACATATTTGCAAGTAGAACCATGGTCTTACATGCATCTAAGGATTACGGCTACTTCTTGATTATTCTTGAAGCTTAATTGTTTTCTTAGCATGAGTGCCTTCTTGTCCTGTTATACTTTCTTTTCAACTTTTTGAGAACTGGCGTGTGAGTCGTGGTATAACACATTGAGCGATGCTGTCTGAATACCTCGTCATTCTCTTTGATATTACTATTATTAGTAATTATCATCGGATGAAATTGTTTTATTTTAACCTTGTGACTGCATAACTTGTTATCGGCCTGCTGCCTTCTTCAGAAGGACGGTGACGATGTTTTGTAATGAGTAGTAACAACTTGGTGCCTTTCGCCAAGCTTTTATGCTTATGTAGGGCTTGAAATGATAAATGCAGATACATTTAGTCAGTGTGGCCGCCTCGCAAGATGGTCCATACACAATGAAGCAATGATTTACCGTTTTGTTCTGTGGTGGCGTTCTTTTGTGATCGATACTGTGGTAACGTTTCATGTTGACGAGTTTGATCTCTTGTGATTCCGTCTGGGCCCCAGTTTGGCACTGCATGCTATAGGGTTCATATTTGATATTTCAGGATCTAATAACACATTCTCCATTGTATGTCATGTTCCTGTAAATATTTGCGGTACTACATTAGTAAACATGGCATCCTGATATAAACTTGTGTCCTTTTGCAGATTGCACCAGTGCATGCTAGGTCGCCGAAGCTTGGCCGACACAAGCCAACCAGTTCTGCCACTGCTGCTTCTGCACATGGCTCTGTCTCATGTGAGATCCCATGGCGCACAAGTAATTTAGCCAAGGTAAACAGAGGGGCGGCAAATAATAAACCTCAGGTTACTGCTAGCAAACCTGTCCAGCAGGAAACCTCACTGTTATATGTCTTGTCCTTCTTGTCCAACAGGATTCAGTTTGGTACAGCACCATCACCATCACCGATACGGACTACAAGGGGTTCATTTGCCATGAGCTAGACGGGAAGGGGCATGGGATCCCGGTGACAGTGGCCAACACGACCTACGTGGGCATGAACGCCCTCCATGCCGCCGCCGGCCCCGGCAAGCTGTTGATATTGATGACATTTACTCCTTGTTTATCTGTTGTCCGCAGCCATGGACTTTGCAATGCAATGAATTGTTCAGCCGGAGCGGTACGCCAAAGATGCCTATCTTGTTGGATTTTGCTTTGAGACGCCGACACACTAAACCGAAGGATCTCGATGGTGCCGAGTGCAATTGAGGAGTTGCAGTTCTGAACATGGTTTTCATGGTAGTTTACCAAGATGTACATTCTTACCACCATACAGATTCTTGCACTAGTAAATAGTACATTTGCTCGTCGAGACAAATTTCTGTACATTATTTCTTCTTCATGAATGTAATTTTGGAATGAACAAGACAACTTCATTCTTTGTTGAATAAAATTGTACTACATTCTGCATGCGATTTTTCCCAACGTGTTATGTTGCCGAAATTTCTAGTGAAAATCCCCCCGACTTGTCAAAAACTGGGCCCTTTTTTGTCAACATTTCAAAACACGGGGAGGTTTGCTGCAATAACTATACCCTTTTTTGTGAAGATCTCACACTCTAGGGGGGTTCCCGGCAAAAAACTACGCCCTCTTCGTCTTCCTTTGTTTTCTGGACCACCTCTGCCTTTCAAATTTTCGTCGTAGATGTTTGTTTTAAGAAATCAATCAGTTCTAACCACCACGGGCCGGACCTCGAACCACCACGGTGCAAAATGGGTCTTCACTTCGGCCGCCACTTGGTGGGCCTTTGGTCCCGGTTCGTGACGAACCGGCACTAAGGGGGGGGGGGGGGCTTTAGTCCCCACCCTTTAGTGCCGGTTGCCTTACGAACCGGGACAATAGCCCGATTTTGCACTAGTGCTAGTCGACAGGGCAGGTGAAGTGATTTTGGAGCATCTGTTGTGCGTTCCTGAGCAAGATGTTCAAGTGCTTGGGCTACCAAAGTTGAAAGAAACAGTGGCGACGGCAGCCTGGTACTTGTGGTATGAGCACCGTAAGTTGACACACGGAGAAGAAACACAAAATGCTGCTCAAATTAATATGGTAGTGAGATGTTTAGCAGCTAACTATATTATCTCATACAATCCTATGGCCGAATTGAGATCAGACGCTTGGTTGAAACCAAGATATGGCTATGCTAAGGCAAACGTTGATGCGGGTTTTGATGTGGACACGCTCCAGGGGACAGTTGGAGCAGACATCTTAGACCATCATGGAAAGTTCATTGCATCCGCAAATGAAAATATTGATCTGTGCTAGGGTTTGGACATTAACATCTTAGACCCACATAGGCACAGTGCTTAATTTCCATTGCAGGTTTATATGGCCATTAAGAGATAATTTTCACCCACGTTCTCAAAAACTAACAGAACAAATCATAAGACATCATGGTAAATATAACTGGTGGTGTACGGTAGGGGTAAATACGACAATATCCAAAAATATAATTCTTTTCAACAATAAAACACACAACATCAACCACTAAAATAACAATTAAGCACTAAAATACGAGTCGAGTACTGAAGAGAGAAGCACTAGGATTTGAACTCTGGTGGGCTGTGGATACCATAGTCCCTCTAACCATCCAACCACAGGTTGGTTCGCCACTCCGGCGATCCTAGCTCACACGCACGTACGTGCTCTCCGATGTACGTACGTACCAACGTGCACGCGGCCCGAGAGTACCCGCAAGCACATCATCGACATGCATGCATGCACGTACACCACACGTATACATGCATGCAAACGTTTGTTGGAGATCGAGGCAGCCAACTCAAATCGCAAATGAAAAACGACCAAATCAAATCAATCGAGATTTCCTTTCGTTCTTTCTTTTTTATTTTGATGATGATTGACGGGACCAAATCAAAACAATTGAGGTTTCCTTTCCTTCTTTCTTTTTGATTTTGATGATGATTGACGGGACCAAATCAAATCAAGGTCAATCCCCGGCCGAGGCCAACTTCGATGTCGGTCGGCGCAGCCTCATACGTCAATAGGGGCGGAGCTACATGCAATGCTAGCTAGCATATTTACTGAAGCATATCTTTTGAGTCTTAAATTAAGAAGATTGCTGTCATCCCCCCCCCCCGGGGGGGGGGGGGGGGGGGGGGGGGGGGGGGGGGGGGGGGGGGGGGGGGGGGGGGGGGGGGGGGGGGGGGGGGGGGGGGGGGGGGGGGGGGGGGGGGGG
Source organism: Thinopyrum obtusiflorum (assembly GCA_036873465.1). Taxonomy (NCBI): domain Eukaryota; kingdom Viridiplantae; phylum Streptophyta; class Magnoliopsida; order Poales; family Poaceae; genus Thinopyrum; species Thinopyrum obtusiflorum. The sequence goes on along the minus strand of JAAAWM010011363.1, from coordinate 28,465 downwards.
GGGGGGGGGGGGGGGGGGGGGGGTCATCATGCATGCATGTATGACCATCCACATTGAGATGTACACTCACATCGTCATGCATGCACGTACGTACACTTGAGATGTAGGTGCACTAGCTAGGGCACCCGAACACATCGTCGGGATGTCCCATCCTATATGGGCTCGCCGTACCAAATATATTGGTGCACCGCCAACTCCGATTCCTATTTTGTACTCCCTCTGTAAAGAAATATAAAATCGTTTAGATCACTAAACTAGTGATGTAAACGATCTTATATTTCTTTGCAGAGGGAGTAGGTGTTATTGATTTGGTGGATGTTGAGGGTCTGCTAGCTTAATTATGAAGTAGGCAAGCACGTGCGATGGGGGCGACGCCATCGTGCCAAAAGTTTCGTAAAAAAAGAGGTTGAAATCTTGCTAGCTTACAGCCAAACTGACAGCCTTGCCACCGTGTGACACATGGCGCGTGTGTCCTCATTAATACACGATTGTAACCTCCCAGCATGTGCATGTCACCCCAAGTGTTCTATAGTGAGAAGATAAATATGATTAACATTAAATAAAACAGAGAAAAGAATTAGAGCCGGCAAAATCCTTTGAGTTGCATTTGACTCTCAATTTTTTCTCATGCTAATTGTACTTTACCAGATTTAATCACAACTACAATAACCTTAATACCGAACATGTGATCAAACCCAACCAAAAACATGTAGTGACCATTAAAGCATGCCTCCTATTTATGATGATTATTTTTCTTTTCCTTTTCATTTACTATTATTTAGTCCCTCAAGTTTTGATGAGCAAACGTTCTTTTCCTTTTCATTTACTATTATTTAGAGCTACTATATCTAGTTTTTTTTGTGAGGGATAGCTACTATATCTAGTGCGTGCGCTTGGCTTCGGGATCGACCAAGCTCGCCGTGTTATGTCCGGTCCAATAGTTGGGCCTGCCTGGGCTTTTGACCAGAGCCACGCCCAGTCCCTCATGCTTTTTATCTGAGCCACGCCCAGACTCGGGCCACAGCCTAAAAAACAGCCCAGATTTAGGCAAATATGCACAGGACTTGTCATCTTCGCAAGAAACCCAATTTCACTTGTTTTTCCAGGCGGCGCCTCGTCCCAGGCCCAAGTTAGGCCGGGTTTCCACCCTGGCCTGCCTCGTTCCAGGTCAGCTGCACTTGCTTTTTCCTCCTTGTATTGGGCCTCGTCTGTCTTTCCTGTTCGCGGGCTCCCGACCGAAACTCCAATCCGTCGGCCCGTTGCATGGCTGGCTGCCTGGTTTCATATACTCCATACGTGCACACCCGCTACATAACATGCATGCATGCATGCACGGCTCGCGTGAGCGCTAATTGGCGTTCTACAACTATACGATGCACCCTATTTACGAACAACTAAGCTTCTAAGCACGCGTCTATGTCTATGCCATGCCCATGAGACTCCCCTCCTATTATATTCCGATCGTCACGCATGCATGACCGTCTCCCCTCCAAACGTCGCCTGCCCACATCCGTGCCCCGGGCAAGAGGCGGCCAACAGCCCTCCCGTCGTGGCCCTTCAAACATTGGCCGCCGGCTGCTTCCCACGGGTGTGTTCGCCATGCCGGCACCACTCGGGCGGCGGCTGGCTTTGGAGGGGAATCATGGCCGTGGGGAGAGGATGAGGAAGAGATAAGCGGTGGTGTCCCTCTCTCCCGCTGGTTGGTAGGGGTTGGTTGGATTTATTTTACTTTGGTCCAAAATACAATTCTCAAGAGCGCGCGGGACCGGAGTGTGCGCGGGGAGGAGACCTTCCATGGCGGCCACTGCCGGTGCGTGGCTGTGAAGATGTAGCCTACCCGAGGTGGATCCGGCGATGGGAGCAGAGGAGCCCGACAACGACGACGGCGCTGGCTGATCTGGGCGAGCCATGGCCGCCGCCTGGCCTACTCTCCGTTGCGGTGAATCGCCCTCCCTCCTGTCTTGTCCTGTCTTGTGATGAGGCAGGAGGAGAGGGAGGTGGGGGAGGGAGCGGAGGCCATGGCCGGCGGCGAGGTCCGTCCGAGCGGCGCCGATGTGGGAGGGGATCGGGACGGGGAGGTTGGGTGTGGTGTGATCTGTGGGTTGGGTCGGGTGTGGGTTTGCTTTTTGTTTGGTTCAAGTGTTTTCTGATTGGTCCATGGCGCTTACCCACGGATCGATCCAACTCTGCGATCCATCCCAACCGCTTGTGTAAATCCCACGGTGGACCGATGCCATGAAATTGGAGAGCGGTTTCGATTGAGTTAATTAATAAAAGCTACCTTCTGAATCAAGGATCTGAGCATGTTTAACTTGGAAAGAGAGAAGGAGAAAAAGAAAAAAAAAACTAGATTAGTTGAGCAACAGAAAAACTATGCACGATTGGTTTTAGGCGGATGATCTAGTTGCACTACCTCATAAAATTAGGAGGCACATGAGCATCAAAACTGAATCTTTCCATTCACAAATACTGGATAACCATGTAATAATTATTAACATCAATGGCCACAACGAGACCAGAGAAACCACCGGAGGCAAGGAGAGGAGCTCACCGTGGCTGCTTTTGTAGCGGATGCCGAACAGCACCGCCGCTGTCATCGCTGCACGGAAGCAGCAGCGCCAAGGTACCTGGCACAATGAACCCCTTGTCGTCTGCATCGCTGATGGCGATCGTGTTGTACCCAACTGAATCCTGCTGCACAAGAAGGACAAGAGAAATAACTGTGAGGTTTCCTACTGTACTTTAGTTTAATAGAACCAAACTAACCAGTGTGAAGCCAAAGTCCTAACAACGAGGAGTGGAGAGATATGTCTAGATGATTCAGATTGCATCACTGAATATAGGAATGGCAGAGAGCCCCAAACCAAATTGGCTCTACCAGATAAGTGAGATCACAGAGAGAATTAATTAATCAGGTAAGTGACATGGCGGAGAGAAGGAAGTTCTCCATGCTTGTTGCTTGAAACTACATCGACTACCAATGCATGCATACACAGGTTAATTAATCCTTGAACCACACTCACTATTTCTGGATGTGGGAATTTTGTTACTGGGACGCTGCAAGTCTTTTTTTTTTGGATTTAATTTGAAACTTGCATCTAGCACTATTATACGGGCTACTGAAACAGAGCACTTGTCAACATCAGGACTCAATGTGCAACTTATCATCAGATGAAAACAGCAGCTCCTTGTTAAACTGAAGAGTAGTTTCAATCAAATTAATTAATAAAAGCTACTGTCCGACTCAATGAACATCGACGGCCACAATGAGATCAGAGCAACCACCGAAGGCAAGGAGAGGAGCTCACCATGGCTGCTTATGTAGCAGATGCCGAACAGCACCGCCGCTGACGTCGTCGCACGGAAGAAGCAACGCCAAGGTGCCTGGCACAATGAACCCCTTGTCGTCCGCATCGGTGATGGTGTTGTACCGAACTGAATCATGTTGCACAAGAAGGGTAGGAGAAATAAGAGTGAGGTTTCCCACTGTACTACTTTGGTTTAATAGAACCAAACTGAATAGTGTGAAGCAGAAGGCCTAACAGTGAGGACTGGAGAGAGATATGTCTACATGATTCAGATAGCATCACTGAAAATATGAATGGCAGAGAGCCCCAAACCAAATTGGCTCTACCAGATAAGTGACATTACAGAGAAAATTAATTAAACAGGTATGTGACATGACACAGAGAAGAAAGTGCTCCATACACAATGGTTGTGCTTTGGTCTCACTTTGATAAGTGGCTGTGTGATGAAGCAAACAAATAGTCTGCTTCTTCAGACTCAAGGATCCGGGCTCGTTTGGATCGGAAAGAGAAAAAAATGACCTGAATTGGCCTAGAACAAAAGAGGGCCAAACAGAGAGAGGAGAGGGGAAAGGGACCTTCCATGGCGTCGGCGCTGGAGGGTCACACGCGGAACCCCATGGAGAAGGAGGTTCCTCTCCTCTCTATCGGTGCACAAGGAGCTTCCTTTGGTTGTCGGCGTCGTCCCGATTCCTGGCCGCTGTAGCTCCTACCTACAGAGACAAGACCAGACAGGTGTCAGAGGGAGCAGGAGAAGAAGAAGAAGAAGAAGAAGAAGAAGAAGAAGAAGAAGAAGAAGAAGAAGAAGAAGAAGAAGAAGAGAAGGGTAGGAGAGATTCATACCGCTGTTGTCGAGGTCATGGAGGAGAGGCCTGTGGTGCTGAACCAGAGCTCGGTCGCCATGGCCCCTCCCCCCTCCCCCCTCTCCTTCTCCTCTCTCTGTTTGGTTCCCTTCTGTTCTAGGCTGAATGATTCAGGTTGTTTTCTCTCTCTTTTCGATCTAAACGTGCTCTGATCCTTGAGCCAGAAGCAGAATGTTTATTCCCTTCTCTATTTCTATTCTTCAGAGGAGAGGAGAGGAGAGGAGACGAGGCTAACTAAAGATATACAGTACTATTTTTTCACATCACAAGGTCCTTCAGTAAAAAAAAGAGAGAGAGACTTGCAGCATCCCAGTAACAACATTCCCACATTCAATAGTCAGAAAGAGAAAGACACACACACACAAAGAGTGTGTGTCCAGAGATGAGATGACAAGAGGTAGAGGAATTCAAGAGTTAATTAACCTGTGTATGTATGCACCGGTAGTTTTTGTAGTTTCAAGCAATAAGCATGGAGCACTTTCTTCTCTCTGTTATGTCATGTGCATGGTTAATTATATTAATTCTCTCTGTAATGTCACTTACCTGATAGACCCAATTTGGTTTGGGGCTCTCTGACATTCATATATTCAGTGATGCAATCTTAATCATCTAGACATATATCTCGCCAGTCCTCACTGTTGGGCCTTTGGCTTCACCACTGATTATTTTGGTTCTATTAAATCAAAGTAGTTAGGAAACCTCACTGCTATTTACTCTTGTTCTTCTTGTGCTGCAGAATTCAGTTTGGTACAACACCATCACCATCACCGATGCGGCCGACAAGGGGTTCATTGTGCCAGGCACCTTGGCGTTGATGCTTCCGCCTTTGGTGTGACGACGTTAGCGGCGGTGCTGTTTGGCATCCGCTACATAAGCGGCCATGGTGAGCTCCTCTCCTTGCCTTCGGTGGATGCTCTGATCTCGTCGTGGCCATCGATGTTCATAATTATGACACGGTTATCCAACATTTGTGAGTTTTCATGTTCACATGCCTCCTAATTTTACGAGGCAGTGCAACTAGACCATCCGCCTAAAACTGACCGTGCATAGTTTTTCTATTGCCTAACTAATCTAGTTTCTCCTTTTCTCTTTCTCTCTTTCCAATTTAAATATGCTCAGATTCCTTGAGTCAGAAAGTAGCTTTTATTAATTAATTTGATTGAAACTGCTCTTCAGTTTAACAAGGACCTATTGTTTTCATCAGATGATAAGTTGCACATTGGGTCCTGATGTTGACAAGTGCTCTGGTTCAGCAGCCCGTATACTCGTGCTAGATGCAAGTAAAAATTAAATTTTGAAACTGCTCTTCAGAGGAGAGGAGACGAGGCTAACTAGAGATGTATATTTCAATTCACAAGGTCACACGCGGAACCCCGTGGAGAAGGAGGTTCTTCTCCTCTCTATCGGTGCACAAGGAGCTTCCTTTGGCTATCGGCGTCGTCCCGATTCCTGGCCGCTGTAGCTCCTACCTACAGAGACAAGACGAGACAGGTGTCAGAGGGAGCAGGAGAAGAAGAAGAAGAAGAAGAAGAAGAGGGGAGAAGGTATTCATACCACTGTTGTCGAGGTCATGCAGGAGAGGCCTGTGGTGCTGAACCAGAGCTCGGTCGCCATGGCCACGGGCTAGGGTTTCGGGCGCAGTGGAGATTGGAGGGAGGGAGCGGCGCTGTGGAGGGTGGACGCGGCAGGGGTGGAAGGAGGAGGGCGTGTTGGCCGTGGCGGGGAGGACGGAGGAGCGCTGCTCTGCCTGTCCATCGTGGTTGCGGGTTGCCGCGGCCAGATCTGCACGAGTGGGTCTGGGGCCTAGGAAGGGGAGGAGGAGGAGAGGGTAGGGGCCGCCGGCACTAGAGGAGACGAAGTCGCCGGTGGAGTTGGGGGCCGGAGAGGAGGTCGTCGTCGGCAACGGCTGGGGGAATCGGAGGAGGAACACGACATTCTTTTTGCGAAGGAAGAAGAAGGGGATTGGTTTGGATTTTGGCCTCCCTCTCTCCCGCTGGTTTGGTTGGGTCGCTGTGTGCGTGCGTGTGTTTGGTGGGGTTCCTTGAGTTTTTTAGTATATTGTTCCTAGATATTTTCGGCAAAATTTCGTGTTTTGACCCTTTTGACATGTAAATTCGGGATCTGACCCCCATTGCAAAAAAATTCGGGATCTGACCCTTTTTCTTACCGCCATGGGTCCTGGCGGTAGGGTCAGACATCCTACCGCCATGATCCCTGGCGGTAGGGTACTAATCCACGTCATCCTGCGCAAACGGCCGCCGTCCCCCTCCATCGCAGACTACCGCCAGGATCCATGGCGGTAGGATGTCTGACCCTACCGCCAGGTCCCCTGGCGGTAGGGTGCGAACAGTTATCCGCCCAAATCCACGCGCCTGCCCTATCTCCCCCATTCCCCCCCGCGCGGCCGCCGCCAGTTCTCTCCTGTCGCCCCTCTCTCATCTCCTCCACTTCCCCTCTCGGTTCTTCTTCATTTCTTGATCATTTTTGCGGATCGAGATGGCTCCGAAAAGAGAAAGGTAAGCTCCTCCGATCCCTCCAATTAGTTTTAGTCAAATAGCTTCCGATTCGTCGCATTATTTGATTCAAATCACTCCCCTTTTTGAACTAAATTTGATTTTTTTGAACCTTAGGATTGATTTAGGTTGATTCTAGATGTTATATTGTGTTAGATATGAACTCTAGTCACTAGTTGGTATGGTTGTGTGAAGATGAACCCTAGTTCATATTTTTTGTGGAGGATTTTTTATTTGATATGATGCATGTTGAAGGAATTTGTTGTGATATGATGATGCATGTTGATATGCTATGATGCAAGTAGTGGATGTAGTTGGAGATAAAATGTTGAACCCTCAAGATCAACCTAGTTCATAATTTTTTGTTACGATGTGGTGAATATGATGAATATTGGAGATATTTGTTTTGATATAGGATGCATGTGGATGTTATATGATGCAAGTAGTGGATTTTGTTGGAGTAAAAATGGTTAACCCCTCAAGATGAACCCTAGTTCATGATTTTTGTTTTTGAAAAAAATATGATATGATGCATGTTGGATGTTGTTATATGATGCAGGGAAATTATTTTTGAACTAAGTTTGGAATTTGTTTTCACCTATGATTGTTTTAGGTTGATTTTAGGCTAGTTCTAGTTCTTTACTCACTAGTGGTGTTGAATATGAACTCTATTCACTAGTAATGCTTATGTTTGAATAATTATGCATTATGTTGAACCATGTTTGAATAATTAAATTAAGCATGTGGATGTTATATTTCAATGAATCAACCATGTTTCATTTTTGTTTATGTATGCTTATGCTTATGCTTATGATGCTTTTGTTTTTGAATTTTTATTTAGGCGGCCACCTCTTGCGGACAACATCGGCAACCGGTACTCCATGCTTGACTACGCGTTCGACAAGGGTCATCGTGCCCGTTTCATAGAGAACGGAGTGGTAAGTACTATGATCGAAATATTGAACCAAAGTTTACGGATTGATGAAAATAGGTTACTAAGTTTTGCCGTCCACTTTTTGACAGATGCTCCCGTCACTGCGCATGAGGGGTCACGGGTATGCCGTGAAGATGGACTACGACGAGCGCTACGCGCCGTTCTTCAGGAGAGCCCGACTGTTGGGTTTCGTCTTGCAGTTCAAGCGTCAGCCGCCGACTCTCGTGCATGCAGCTCTCACTGCCTTGATTGACCGGTGGCGACCGGAGACGCATTCTTTCCATCTCCCATGCGGGGAGATGACGGTGACCCTCGAGGATTGGGGGATGATTACGGCCAAGCCGATCGAGGGTCAGGCACTCACCGGGCGAGTGGAGAGGACCAACTGGCAGCATAGGGTTACCACCCTCATCGGCGGCTGCCCCGCTGCTAAGGGTAACCGTACATCCGGTGTGCCTACGCCCTGGCTCTTGGAGCACCGGAAGACATGCCCCGCAGACACCGACGCGGGGACTGTGGAGCAGTACGCGAGGGCCTACCTGTGGTATCTTCTCACGGAGGTCGTGTATGATCCTTCAGCCACACAGGGTAACATCGCCTCATCGAGCCATGCTGCCACCTCGTCTAGGTTGGTTGACGAGGAGGAGGAGGAGGAGGAGGCCACCCATGAAGAAGAGGAGGAGGAGATCTATCAAGAGGAAGAGGAGGAGAGCAATGGTGAGGAGGAGTACGAAGAAGAATACGGACCTCCACCAACTCAACCATCTCAATCATCTGTTCCGCCGAAGAGGAATAAGAAGCCAAAGCAGAATGTACTGAGTCCGGAACCTTTCCAGAAACCGGTTCCTCGACGGCCGCGCAGGAAGCAGCCTCAAGAGCAGCCTCAAGAGACTCGTTCAAAGAGGAACCAGGACCGTACCTCCAAGAGAGGAAAGAGCAAGTAATTGTGCTCTTGGATACTTGGCTCTTGTAGTTGGGTTGTCTAGTTGTTGTGAAACTATGTCGAACTCCGTATGTGTTTGCTATTTGTGAAACTATGTCGAACTCCGTATGTGTTTGCTATTTGTGAAACTATGTTCAACTCCGTTTGCTAATTAGTTGAACCTATGTGGAATTCTATTTAGTTCAACTTTTATTAATGTGTATGTGATCCCCAAGTTTAATTATTTGAGATCTTTTTTTAAACTCTATATATATGTCATTGCTGTGAGATTGTTTTTGAAAAAAAGCAAGCAACTAAACTTGCAAAATGGCAAAGAGTACCCTACCGCCAAACACACTGGCGGTAGGTTCAAACAGCCTACCGCCAAGGAAAAGCATTTTTTGGTTACAGAGAGGAAACTGGCTATTCCAGGAACCTACCGCCAAAACCCCTGGCGGTAGGGTCAGACAACCTACCGCCAGGATTATGTGATTTTTCGTTACAGAACCCTTCGGAGGCAAAAACCCCAGCCACCCCCTACCGCCAGGGTTCATGGCGGTAGGATCAGGCAGCCTACCGCCATTGTCCCTGGCGGTAGGGTACTAGTCCACGTCAGCGTGTGGAGACGGCCGCCGTCCCCCTCCGTCGCACCCTACCGCCAGGATTACTGGCGGTAGGCTGTCTGATCCTACCGCCAGAGCCCCTGGCGGTAGCAAAAGGGTCAAATCCCGAAATGTTTTCGAACAAGGGTCAGACCCCGAATTTGTATTGAAAAAGGGTCAAAACACGAAATTTGGCCGATATTTTCAGACGGAGCGTGCGCGGGGCACCAAAACATTGTAACATTTTGAAGAGAGAGTGCGCGGCGGCTCGGCGTGCGAGCGCCAAACAAATATTTCAAAGAGAAAGCGCGGGCGGGCATGTGCGCGGGAGAATCAATATGTTATTTCGGCAGTGGTTGTGCGAGGCAGGAGTCCCACGGATCGTGGATCGCTTGTGCCGATCCCATCCGTCCATTTTTTTTCCTCCCTTCTAGATCTAACGGTGGTCATCCCTCGTCACGCGGATCACGCTTCCCCCCTATAAAATCTGACGTCCAACTCAAGACTAAGTTTCTCCATGTATTATTGTAAATATAAATCTTATCTAAACAAAATCAAGAAACAAGCTCATTATAAATATATGAAGCTAAAAAATGTCAAAACTATTTCTTTTATCTGAAACCACTTTTTTCCGCCATGTGGGACCCACTCATTGATGGTTGCCATTTATTGTTTTCTTCCCGCCAACGGAAATGTCAATCGTTCAAACATAATTCAAGCATGGTTCTAATTAAAAACATAAATTAAATGACTACTACAACTAATCCAAACTACTCGTCGTCTGAGGGCAACCAGTACTCCTCGTTGTCCTCATCCGAGGGCCGCATCGTCCTTCTCCGAGGACTCGACGGGGATCACCGTCCAGGGGCCGGCCTCGTTCTCCTTCTTTACCTCCTTCTTCTTCTTCTGCACGGCCTCGCGCTTCCAGAAGTACTCCTTCTCGGCCTCCTGCTTTCCAGAAGTACTCCTGCTCGGCCTGAACATACACCTGATGCTCCCGCGCGAACCTCACCATCGCCGCCTTGTCGCTGTCGCTGGGACCAACGACAATGGCCGGCCTCTTCTTCGGTATAGCGTCCATCTGAATGCCCTCCGGGACGAGGAACTCTGCATCCATCCGAGTCTCGATCTCCGGGAAGTTGAGGTCCGTCTTCGGCCGGCCGGCACGCCAAACTGCCATGTCGTAGGCACGCGCGGCCTTGTCGGCGGTGGTGCAGGTGTTGAGCAAAAAGTGAGGTCGACGTCGGAGAACTCGACGCCGAAGTGGCCGGACGGCTTCGCCCGCACGCCGAAGAACCCCGTCTTGCTCTTTGGGAGCTTCTTCGGCGGCATCGTTATGAAGAGATGGTGGTGGCTAGGCGACGGGCGAACCGGGGGGTGGCGGCAGTGGGGACGGCGGCGTCGGGGGAGCGTCGGGGCGGCGGAGGCGAAGTGGCAGAGCCATGACAGAGGCGGGGGGGGGGGGGGGGGGGGGGGGGGGGGGGGGGGGGGGGGGGGGGGGGGGGGGGGGGGGGGGGGGGGGGGGGGGGGGGGGGGGGGGGGGGGGGGGGGGGGGGGGGGGGGGGGGGGGGGGGGGGGGGGGGGGGGGGGGGGGGGGGGGGGGGGGGGGGGGGGGGGGGGGGGGGGGGGGGGGGGGGGGGGGGGGGGGGGGGGGGGGGGGGGGGGGGGGGGGGGGGGGGGGGGGGGGGGGGGGGGGGGGGGGGGGGGGGGGGGGGGGGGGGGGGGGGGGGGGGGGGGGGGGGGGGGGGGGGGGGGGGGGGGGGGGGGGGGGGGGGGGGGGGGGGGGGGGGGGGGGGGGGGGGGGGGGGGGGGGGGGGGGGGGGGGGGGGGGGGGGGGGGGGGGGGGGGGGGGGGGGGGGGGGGGGGGGGGGGGGGGGGGGGGGGGGGGGGGGGGGGGGGGGGGGGGGGGGGGGGGGGGGGGGGGGGGGGGGGGGGGGGGGGGGGGGGGGGGGGGGGGGGGGGGGGGGGGGGGGGGGGGGGGGGGGGGGGGGGGGGGGGGGGGGGGGGGGGGGGGGGGGGGGGGGGGGGGGGGGGGGGGGGGGGGGGGGGGGGGGGGGGGGGGGGGGGGGGGGGGGGGGGGGGGGGGGGGGGGGGGGGGGGGGGGGGGGGGGGGGGGGGGGGGGGGGGGGGGGGGGGGGGGGGGGGGGGGGGGGGGGGGGGGGGGGGGGGGGGGGGGGGGGGGGGGGGGGGGGGGGGGGGGGGGGGGGGGGGGGGGGGGGGGGGGGGGGGGGGGGGGGGGGGGGGGGGGGGGGGGGGGGGGGGGGGGGGGGGGGGGGGGGGGGGGGGGGGGGGGGGGGGGGGGGGGGGGGGGGGGGGGGGGGGGGGGGGGGGGGGGGGGGGGGGGGGGGGGAGAAGTACACCATGAGCTCGGGAGAACGGAATTAGGACCACATTGCCCGAGAAAATTTCACCCACGAGCTGCAGAAGCTTGCGTAGATTTGTAGAAGTTGTGGTGCAGACGTCATCGCAACGGTGGAGCCCGAGGACATATATCCACCATAAGGATGCCACCACCACGACATCTCTGCTTGAACAGACTGGTCCCCAAATCCATCACCGACCATAGAGATGATTGCCTCGTCGGAGAAGAATCCAAAGCTTCTTTATTCAGCATTGTCGTCGGCGCCGCCGAAGCCAAGACGTCGAACGATCCAAAAACCTAAGCTACTAGAGCCCTAGAAACCAAAGCTAAAACGATCCGCACGCGCCGTATCCAGCGACCGCCCTCACCACCGACGACCAAGAGGTCGCCGGCGGAGAGGAGGATGACGCCGGAATTGTTGGCTCTCTTGGCAGCGGCGGCTAGGGTTCCTGCACGCTAGCCTCGTGTTATTCCTTTCCTCTTAGCTAGAGAGAGAGAGAGAAATGAGTAATGAAATGGCGTGGCGATGCCTCAGCGCGCTGCCCGTATGCATGCATGCATGTAGATGTACACGTACGTACGTCTACCCCGAGCCAGAGGTGCGTACATGCATGCATGCATGTGGTTGCAGCCGGGTAGCAGAGAGCTAGCAGAGCACACATGCACAGTCGACGACGCTCGCTCTCTCCGGCCGGCCGCGTGCACGTACACGTCGGAGAGCACATACGTACGCGCAAGGATTGCGTTGCGGGAGTGGACGATGCCATGGCGTCGCTTGCCGGCCCGGCCCGGCCGAGAGGAAGGAGACGATCGATGGAGGGCCTAGCTATCTTGGCATATATATTAAGCCGTCCGTCGGCAGCGACGACGACGAGCCAGCAATTGACGTGCGCTGGCTTCCGCCGCGTGATGGATGGATCGTTTCCTTTCCTTGGATGATGGATGGTTTGGGTGTGTGGAAAGAAAGGAAAAAAGGGCATCTTTTTCTTTTTGACGGACGGACGGATCGGAGGCGGAGGCGGAGGTCGTCGGCGAGGAAGACGGCAAGCACGCCGGCGGCGGCGACGCTAGGATAGAAGGCGATGGGGAGAGGCGAGGAAGAAGAAAACGCATGCATGCAGCAAGACGAAGAGGACGCACGCGCGTACCGGGATTGGTGAGATAAATGGCGAGCGTCGGCGGCATAGGGTCATCGGAGCCGGTGGAAGAAGGAAGGCTCCCTCGGGGGGCTTGATTTGTGTCTGCTGTTCTTTTGGGTTGAAAAAGCCATCTACTCCCTCCGTTCCAAATTACTCGTCGCAGAAATGGATGTATCTAGAACTAAAATACATCTAGATACATCCATACCTGCGACAAGTAATTCGGAACGGAGGGAGTAGTAGGCTCCCTCTTCTTCAGCCAACCAGTCACTTGAGTGACTTGAATCGCGCGCGCGCACACACACAATCTCATTTCAGATTTTCAGGCATGCGCGCACTGACCAGATCACGTACGATCGAGAAGAGTCACTAGTAAGCACGTAGTGCGCAGTGGACACGTACCGGTGGCGGTGGCCCGAGTTGTGTGACCCCATGCATGCAGTTTTGTGCCCAGCTCGGACAAAGCTACACCAACTAGAGTTGACAATGCACCTTCTCAAAAAAAAAAAAAAAGAGTTGACAATGCACCTGGGGGGGTGCATGTGTGCAGCGTCTGGTCCGGTGTGTGACGCAACAGCTGCGATTTGGGACTCAGCGAGCAGAGACCTTGCTGTGAAAAATGTTTGCCAGGAATATGTGGAGTATTTGGCTACATGTCAAATCAAGTCGGCGCGACGCGACTGTTCATCTTCTTGTTTGTTCCTATGTACTAGCCTGCCTCACTGCCTCAATGCTTGACTTGCTTTGCTTAAAGTTTGACTGCTGCTCCGGCCGTACGTAACAGAATCCATGCATGATGCATGCATGCTCTCACACTTTGCACTACCTAGTACTACTAGGCTAGATTCAGCAGGATCGACTTGGCCTGTGGCCGGCAATGGCAATGGCATGCATGCACCATCGTTGCTGACTTTTGCCTATACACGTCAGGTTGGTGTTCTACAACGTACGGCAGTTGCACTCGTAGGAAGGATAGACCCATGCATGCATCCCCAAACCCGCACCTGGAAAACTCACCCGGATCGGATCGGATCGCCGCTCTCGTCTATGGGAAGCTAGCCAACCTGGGATACTCTGTTTGCACGAATTCACAAGCTGTTTACTAAGTATTAACAAAACAGTTTTGCTATATGCCTTTGATATTGCATGGAGATTCGTACAATTGTTTTCTTTTCAGTTTTTTCATGTTCTTTTTATATGATATATCACTCTTTTTTTGTGAATCGGTATATCACTTCACTGAGACTTCGTCAAGTCTTAATCGACTGAGACCTAGCGACATCCTTAACAAAATGGTACTCCCTCCGTTCCACAATGTAGCGCCTATAGATTTTTTCAAAAGTCAAACATTACAAACTTTAACCATATTTATAGAGAAAAGTAGGTACATCTAGAATACCAAATGCACATCATTGGATATATCATAAGTTATATTTTCAGAATGTACATGTTTGATATTGTAGGTGTAGAGAGTTTTCTCTATACACTTTGTCAAAGTTGATAAAGTTTGACTTTTAGAAAAATCTATATGCACTACATTGTGGAATGGAGGGAGTACTACTCCGCATATGAAATGCAATTTCTTGCACTAAACTCTATCGCTGTCTGCTATATATACTGTCTGCGATATATACTATGGTTATCAACATGTGAATCTCCGAATACGTCCACCAGCCGGGCCAGTTTATGTCATCAAAAGCAATGTCTCTACATATGGGATATCCCACGAGTTGACCAGCGCAAAAGAGGCTTCCGTTCCGTATATAGTTAGCAGATATCGGTTGACGAAAATTGCTTTTGGAGGCCGACCTCCATGCATGTAGGCCTCCATTTGTAAATATTTTAAATTCATCAAAATTCATGTTTCTATGTTTCAAAAAGTTCTGAAAACAATACAGATATACATGGATGCATAGTGTACATGTCTGTAAATTTTCATAATAAAATACGTTGAAATAAGGGATGTGAAAAAGAAAATAATTATGAGGCTTTTCAGCACATGATACTATTCATCCTCGATGTCCATGATTTTTGTACAGGTCGCATTCAAGGTATTAATTTCATACTGAATTTTTACACACATATACATTTCGTCCTTGTATACTTGCATATTTTTTTCAGTTTTTTTTTAACCGAAAAGTTGTTATTTTCAAAAATTTCGGGTTCCATGAAGCCCGGTCACCAAAACGCCCACTCGCTGTAAGCTCTATATAAGTAGTAGCTCACAGCTAGCAGCTACACTGACACAAAGCAGTGAAGCACCTACGTTCAGAGACAGTGTACGTACGTACTCACGTACGTGCATGCACATTAATTAGTGCAAGTGCAAGCATAAACAGAGATCTTGCCAGGCTGACCGAGACGAAGGGAAAAGAGCGGTACGTATAAGCTAGCACCATGAAGGTTAAGATCGAGAGCTCCAAGATCGTCAAGCCGTCGTACGAGGACGGCGAGGCGCCGGCGCATGCGCAGTGGGTGCCGCTCTCCGTGTTCGACAAGGTGACGTACGGGGAGCACGTCGCCATCATCTTCGCGTTCCGGCCGCCGAACCCGCCCAACAGCGAGGTCGAGCTGGGCCTTGCCAAGGCGCTCGCCATGTACCGGGAGTGGGCCGGGCGGATCGGCGACGGGCGCCGGTCGGTGCTGCTCAACGACGCTGGGGCGCGCTTCGTGGAGGCCTCGGTGGACGCGCCGCTGGCGGTGTCGCTGCCGTCCGGGCCGTCGCCGGAGGTGAGGCGGCTGCACCCAAGGATCGACGACGGCCCCGTGGAGCTGGTGCAGGTGCAGCTGACTCGCTTCTCCTGCGGCTCGCTGGCCGTGGGCTTCGCGGGACACCACCAGATCGCCGACGGGCAGGCCACGGCCAACTTCCTGGCGGCGTGGGGCCTCGCCACGCGGCGGCTGCCGGTGTCGCCACTCCCGGTCTGCGACCGCGGCACCAGGTTCTCGCCGCGCGAGCCGCCGCTCGTGGAGTTCCCGCACCGGGAGGTGGAGTACAGGGCGCCAGCGCCCAACAAGAAGCGCGACGTCGCTGTGGACGAGGAGGAGGAGTTCGGCTTCGGCGCGGCGGGGCACGACAAGGTGAAGGTGCACAGGATGCACCTGAGCAAGGAGCTGGTGTCACGGCTCAAGGCGCGGGCCTCGTTGGGGCTCCCGCCGTCGCGGCGCGGCTACACGACGTTCCAGAGCGTGGTGGCGCACCTCTGGCGCGCCATCACGGCGGCGCGCGGGCATGACGACCAAGGTCCGCATCTCCGTGAACGGCCGGACGCGCATGTGCCCGCCGGTGCCGCGGGACTACTTCGGCAACGTGGTTCTGTGGGCGTTCCCGCGCTCGGACGCCGGCGAGCTCGTGTCCCGGCCGGTGGGCCACGCCGCGGAGCTCATCTACCGCGCCGTGGTCGGCGTGGACGATGCCTACTTCCGCTCCTTCGTGGACTTCGCCTCCTCAGGCGCCGTGGAGGCCGAGGGGCTCGTCCCGACGGCGGACAGCCAGCAGGCGGTGCTGTGCCCGGACCTGGAGGTGGACGCGTGGCTGGGGATCAACTTCCACGGCCTGGACTTCGGCGGCGGCGGCCCCTTCCGCGTCATGCCGACGTACTACCCCATGGAAGGCAGCCTGTTCCTGGTGCCGTCTACCCTAGGCGACGGCAGCATGGAGGCCTACGTGGCCCTCTTTCACAACCACCTCGAGGAGTTCAAGAGGATATGCCACAAGATCACCTAGTGTAGCTTAGCTCAAAAAAGAAAAGCAAAAACTTACCTATAGAGCCTGCAAGGAGGTCATGAACTTAATAATTGGAAGTGGCTAGATCTTAGTCAAGTGAGAGGACATGTAAAAAAGAAGAAAAAGTCTAAAAGAATTTGTTGCACGGATCTCCATGTGAGGTCTTACAAATACAACATCGATCGAGACTTGATTTTAAGTCTCAGTCGACTAAGATTTAGCAATTCCGTTAATAATTATCGAAAGACGAGTAATATAGCTAGATCTCACTTGACCGAGACTTAACCAAGTCTCAATCAAGTGACACAACATATAAAAAAAGAAAAGATAAAGAAAACTTTTGCACAGATTTTCACGTAAGATCTCACGAATATAGCGTCGACCATGACTTTAAGTCTCAAGGGTGTGACTATATCCCATCTAAATTGTGGCCTCTGTTGTTGACAGCTACGTTCGTTCCCTTTCTCCTGTTTCTAACTTTGTTCCCCGGGCATGTTTGTTTGTCACGGGGTTGTTTGTTTTGGTTGATATTAGTCCAGCCCAGCACAACGTGTTTAGCGCCGGTGCACTGTAGGCTTGCTCCGTACACACGTATGAATGGACAAGCGTCCTTGTCCTCGTCCTTGGCTGCTTAGTTGCTGCTTTTGAACAACATCAATAAAAGGTCGTTGGTAAATTACTATCTTCATTCCTGCGACCTGCCAAGACCACTCACCTGCTTTTTTTTTTTGAGGGGTAACCACTCACCTGCTGCTACTAGTAGAATTACTACACTACGGCTTTGTCCTAAAAAAACTACTACACGACAGTTCGCGTACCTCCTCTTCTTACACACACGTGATTTCACTTGCTAAAGAAAAACAAAAGAATGGCCCAAAGCACATGGACAGAGACCACATGCAAAATGGCTAGCTACGCCACATGCAGATCGAGAAAGTCATATAGGACCAGCCTAAAAAAAGCTAAAAACACAAATCTTAAAGCCGTAACTAATTCCCTTTCAATTGTTCAAGCATTTCAAAATTTATGTTTGTGAAATTTAAAAAAATGTTTACGAAATATTAAAAAAGGTTGGTCCGAGTTACGAGTTGAGGTGGACTTGCAACTAGGCAACTGAGACAAAAAAAGACATTGGGCCTAGTAGCATCAGTATTTAAAATTTCTGGACATTTTTCCAAACAGTGAATAAAATTTAAAGTTCTAGAACATTTTTTTAATTTGTAAACAAAAAAACTTGAAAATGAGAGCATCTGTTGAAATTCGAAAAAACGAAATTGAACTGAATATGTTTTGAATTGATGAACACAATTTTTAAAAATACGAATAATTAAAAAAATTCTCAAACATTTTTTGAAAACGTGAACATTTTTTGAATCGGTGAACAAACTAGTCTTATATACAAAAGGATATGACTCAAAAGGGTATGTCTCATTTGTATACAACTATGAGATTTCAAAAAAGTTGGGGACTGACTCAATGGGTTGGGAACTAAATTTTGTATAAATTGTGCTTTTTTCGCACGCACACACAAAACACGTGAAAACTTGGGTCCCTCTGACTCGGTTGCATATCTTTCAAAAAAATTCAAAAAATTGGTCGAAGATGTGCTTGCAACTGGGACATTTGAAAAAATAGGTTGGGTCTAAGAAATAAAATCCAAAAAGTGTTGGGCGGCTAAAAAAGAAAAAGAAAAGAAAAGGTGGACTAGTAACTGCCAGGGTCGGGGCTCACATTTTACGTATTGAAAGATGGAATTGTACGAGATAAAAATTGGTCGCTCACCCTAGTTGCAGGTTGATGTGAACTTGTAACTGCGACAAAAAAACCTGAAGCACAATTGCACGTTGGTGGTTGACTTGCAATTGTGGCGAAGAATAAAAAAGGAAGACCTACTTGCAAAAATGAGGGTGGTCTTGTAACTAAGACAACAAATAAAAAAGGTGAAAAAAGCCCCAATGGCAAGTAGAGGGTGGGCTTGCAACTAGGAGTGGACAACAAAAAAGCGTCGGTGCTAGTTGTAGACGAGGGTGTACTTGAAAAATTGAGGTGGCAAAAAAATTCGAGTCCAACTGTGAGTTGAGAGTGGACTTACAACTGGGATAAAAAAACACTACATGCTCAGTTGGGAGTCGTGGGTGGACTTGCAACTTGGACAACTACACAAAACTATGAAACCAGTTGTGATTTGATGGTGGACTTGCAACTTGAATAATTACGAGCCTAATTGCGAGTCAAGGGTTGACTTATAAGTAACTAGGATATAAAACAAACTATAGTCTGAGTTGCGAGTGGAGGGTGGACATGGAATTGGGATAACAAAGAAACTATGATACCATTTGCGAGTCAAAGATGGACTTGCAACTGGGACAATAACAAACTACAAAGCCCAGTTGCGAGTTGAGAGTGGACTTGTAACTGGGATGAAAAACAAAACACATGCCCTAGTTGCGAGTCGAGGGTGGACTTGCAATTGGGACAACTACTAGCCCAATTGCAAGTCGAGGGCGGACTAGCAACTCGGACAACTATGAAACTACTAGCCTAGTTGCGAGTCGAGGGTCGACTTGCAATTGGAACAAAACAAACTACGGGCCTAGTTGCCAGTAAAGGGTGGACTTGCAACTGGGATAAAAAAACAAAACACATCCTCAGTTGCGAGTCAAGGGTGGGCTTGCAACTGGATGAAACAAACTGCGTGGCTAGTTGCGAGTTGAGGGTGAACTTGCATCTGGGACAACTACACAAAACTACGATATGAGTTGCGAGCCGAGGGTGGATTTGCAACTAGGACAACTACCCAAAACTACAATGCGAGTTGCGAGTAGAGGGTGGACTTGTAACTGGGACAATAAAACTATGAGCCTAGTTGCTAGTCGAGGGTGGAATTGCACCTGGGACAACTACAAAACTATGAGCCCGTTGCGATTCAAGGATGAACTTACAACTAGGATGAAACAAAACTATGGTCCAAGTTGCGAGTCAAGGGTGGACTTGCTACTAGGACAACTACACAAAACTACAATACCATTTGCGAGTCCAGGGTGGACTTGCAACTTGGACAATAACTATGAGCCCAGTTATGACTCAAACGTGGACTTGCAACTAAGATGAAAAAAAACACATGCACAATTGCAGGTCAAGGGTATACTTGCAACTAGGACAACTACGAGCCCATTTTTCAGTCGGGGGGGGGGGGGGGGGGGGGGGGGGGGGGGGGGGGGGGGGGGGGGGGGGGGGGGGGGGGGGGGGGGGGGGGGGGGGGGGGGGGGGGGGGGGGGGGGGGGGGGGGGGGGGGGGGGGGGGGGGGGAGGATCAAAGCCTAGTTGCATGCCCATGGTGGACTTGCAACTCGGGTAAAAAAATTGGGCCAGTTGCGAGTCAATAATTGACTTGCAACTGGGAACAACCCTATTTGCGAGTTGCCCCCCCCCCCCCCCCCCCCCCCCCCCCCCCCCCCCCCCCCCCCCCCCCCCCCCCCCCCCCCCCCCCCCCCCCCCCCCCCCCCCCCCCCCCCCCCCCCCCCCCCCCCCCCCCCCCCCCCCCCCCCCCCCCCCCCCCCCCCCCCCCCCCCCCCCCCCCCCCCCCCCCCCCCCCCCCCCCCCCCCCCCCCCCCCCCCCCCCCCCCCCCCCCCCCCCCCCCCCCCCCCCCCCCCCCCCCCCCCCCCCCCCCCCCCCCCCCCCCCCCCCCCCCCCCCCCCCCCCCCCCCCCCCCCCCCCCCCCCCCCCCCCCCCCCCCCCCCCCCCCCCCCCCCCCCCCCCCCCCCCCCCCCCCCCCCCCCCCCCCCCCCCCCCCCCCCCCCCCCCCCCCCCCCCCCCCCCCCCCCCCCCCCCCCCCCCCCCCCCCCCCCCCCCCCCCCCCCCCCCCCCCCCCCCCCCCCCCCCCCCCCCCCCCCCCCCCCCCCCCCCCCCCCCCCCCCCCCCCCCCCCCCCCCCCCCCCCCCCCCCCCCCCCCCCCCCCCCCCCCCCCCCCCCCCCCCCCCCCCCCCCCCCCCCCCCCCCCCCCCCCCCCCCCCCCCCCCCCCCCCCCCCCCCCCCCCCCCCCCCCCCCCCCCCCCCCCCCCCCCCCCCCCCCCCCCCCCCCCCCCCCCCCCCCCCCCCCCCCCCCCCCCCCCCCCCCCCCCCCCCCCCCCCCCCCCCCCCCCCCAAAAGGACCAAGAGCCGAGTTGCAAGTCGAGGGGGTGGGCTTGCAACCAGGAAGACAACAAAACCTATGGGACCAGTTGCTAGTCGAGGGATGGACTTGCAAGTTGTAGTAGGACAACACTTACTACAGGCACAATTGTGAGTCGAGGGAGGACTTGCAACTCTAGTACAACACTATTGCAGGATGCTGCTAACGCGACACTACGATCAGAGACCCTTTGGCGAAACTGTGTGCGATGCATTAATCGCAAACGGTGATGTAAAAAATCATCAAAAAAGATGCAAAACGTTTGCGATGGCGGAGACATCAAACACGGTTCCGATTTTAGTTGCGTGTGTGATGCAGAGCACATGGTTGATCCATCCGAACTATTTGCGATGAGATAGAACAACAGAAACGGGCAGCCATATCAAGGTGTGTGCGATATACGCCATACAGTTCACTCAGATGAACTGCTTGCTATTAGGGAGTGCAACAGAAACGGTTAGTCAGATCAAGGTGTGTGTGATATATGGCATACGGTTCACTCGGACGAATTGTTTTCGATTAGGAAACACAACAGAAATGGTTCAACTTAACAAGATATGTGTGATATGCGGCATACAGTTCACATAGATGAACTGTTTGCGATGAGCCAAGGGGGGGGAGAACACAAACGAGTCGTGTAAACAAGATGTGTGTGATACGCGGC
Organism: Thinopyrum obtusiflorum; assembly: GCA_036873465.1. NCBI lineage: Eukaryota > Viridiplantae > Streptophyta > Magnoliopsida > Poales > Poaceae > Thinopyrum > Thinopyrum obtusiflorum. Next base: position 7,263 of record JAAAWM010011363.1, on the reverse strand, counting down.
AAACAGCCGACTCGGATGAACTGTTTACGATGAGAAATTACAACAGAGACAGTTACTACACTTAATTCCTGTGCGATTCTGTGTGTACAAAAAACTTTAAAAATTGTAAACTAGTTGCTTGCGGTGGCTAGGAGTATCGCACATGATGCGTCTGCGAGTACTCGTGTGCGATGATTAGTAAGTTACACATATGTTTCCTTATGTTAACACGTGTGTGAATTTGCAATATGGACAGTTAATATGCAAATGCCTTCTGGACATCGGGCACACGCTTAAACTCAATGAACTGTGTATGATACTAATACTTTCCATGAAAATTTAAGAACTTGGCTAACAGCATTTGAGTAACATATATATAGTGGTTACACTATTCGACAAAAGGAGCATCTTCGTAATACGGTTTTGACAACCATATGCTCCATATCTACATACTTAACATAGTAATAACTATCACATTTTAAGAGGCTGAGGGCCAACAACCATATGGTCCATATCTACATGCTTAACATAGTAACAGCTAGCACATTTTAAGAGGCTAAGGGCCAACAACCACAACTATCCATTGGAAGCAGCTTGATCATGGCGACTCGGCATCTCGTCAATGAAAAGGAAGAGTCCTCCTGTGCCTTGGTAGAGCATGAGTAGAACAGTGTCTCCAATTTTCTAATATGGATGCATTGCCACGACAAGCGAGAACTTGTTAATTTGAATGGTTTCATTTCTGCGGGAAATGCAGTACCTTGCAATCACTTTGGCGTTATTAGCAGGCACAAGTGTAATTCGACCACGCCGGAAAATCGATCCAGGAATTGCTACAGCGGGCAATTTCTGTTGAAATGTAGAATAAAAACCAATTGGAACATATCGTTGAAGATATATATAGTTTATGAGCATCAATATAAAAATAAGACTTTGTACCAGTGTTTTGTGCACACAATTGGTCTTGTTCAATGTGTGCATCATAGGTATAATTAATCCCATCCAAAATCCAGCGTTCATACACTGTGCTATCTCTGTCAGATTATCAACAAAGTTTATGACATGCTTCAAGTCCTTTCAGTGAAATTTGATACGCTTAGTAACATACAGATCGTTCACTATGCATCCAACATATCCTGCTTAAAAAGTGGAAAGGTATTATTTATTCAGAACATGGCAGAAGAATATATAGTGCCCATAAATTGGTAAATAGAATTTGTTACTGCCTAGGAACGGAGTCAGAAAATGAAATCACAATTGGTTGCTTAAATAGTGATCAATTAATTAGAACAAATACCCCGATTTTGCTAAGTAATATGCCAGCATGGAGAAAGTTGAAAGGACGCTAATCTCGATCAGACTTTGATCGGCTGATGACGTTGGGGAAGTAAACATCCATGTTAGGGGGGGGGGGGGGGGGGGGGGGGGGGGGGGGGGGGGGGGGGGGGGGGGGGGGGGGGGGGGGGGGGGGGGGGGGGGGGGGGGGGGGGGGGGGGGGGGGGGGGGGGGGGGGGGGGGGGGGGGGGGGGGGGGGGGGGGGGGGGGGGGGGGGGGGGGGGGGGGGGGGGGGGGGGGGGGGGGGGGGGGGGGGGGGGGGGGGGGGGGGGGGGGGGGGGGGGGGGGGGGGGGGGGGGGGGGGGGGGGGGGGGGGGGGGGGGGGGGGGGGGCTGTGGTGCACGCACTAGAATTTTATTGCCAGCTTTCAGTTCATAACACTTACACATTTTTCTCCAAAGGTCCGCATCAAAATATGAGTGACCTTCTTTATCAAGTTTTACGCTAACCGTCATCATAAATCCATGCTGCGTTGTCAATATGACATCCATGGAGTCATCAACAAAGTAAAGACCAAGATTTTCTTCTACTCCTGTTCTTGCAAAGCAAGGGATGTACTTCTTGAAATGAAAATTAAGATCGTAAATTAGATATATTGAAATAACAGAGCAAGATGCAAATATGAGAGTAACTGATAGAACAGATCAATATATAGATGAAAGCAAAGTACAAAAATATATAATTAAAAATAGATAATGTAACAAAGATTTGATGCAAATATGAGAGTAACTGAATGAACAATACATCATATATTTGCGTAATATAGGGGGGGAAACCGGCTTCGACATCTAGGCTACACGTGGCACCGTACCTTTTATCCAAATGTAGCAACAGACGGTATATGTTCACAAATTTAGGCCATGCCGACCGTGGTAGGTTGAGATTGAACATACCGAACGCTCCCTGAAGTCATCCGGAATGGTGAGATAGAACTTCGTTTCCGACTGGCCGCGACCACACTTGCCCGATTTGTGCTCGCACTGTGGACACATGAATGAAAACCCTCGAATCAGCTAGAAGAAAAATGAATCCACGACGGTTTTCGCCGGTTGATTAACATCGACGGACAGACTGCGATAAGAGATGAGTGAATATTTCGCTAACTTGAGTACCTTCTCCATGTGAAAAATCCCCGGCCCAATCCCGCAGAAAACCCCAATCGACTAGAGTCTAGAATGTCGGTGCAGATAGGCGGTGGAAAGCGGTAGGGGCGAAATCCCGTGTCGTTTGGAGCGCGACCTCCGCCCGTCGATGACAGCCGTCGAGCTTAGGGTGGTCGCCGCGATAGAAGTTGATGAGGTGCAGAGTTGCGGAGGAGTCCGCAGTGAGTGTGTGGGGACGAAGTGGGCGAGGTTTTTTTTTCCTTTTGCATGTGTGGGTGAACACACACGGTTCACAGAGGCGACGGAGATGAATCGTGTGTGATAGTAAATCACCGAGATTGAAGGGGAATCCAAATTTCCTTTGTCCTTTGTCCATGAGTTTTTTTCTACGATGAACATAAACCCTGCAAATCACCGTGTTCAAATTTGGCACTTTTTCGGGTTCATTTACGATATTTAGGGGATTATGTGTATTTTCTAGGAATTAATGCACATAATTCAAATTCAAACAATCGGTGTATGAAAAGGTGCATGAGAACGGTCTGGAAAACCATGATCGTGGTATTTAGTAAATTCTCATGCCTTTTACAAGGAATGGGCAGATATTTCACAGAAATGTGTGACAATAGTCAACCACAAACACGTTGTTTATTCGTTTTTCAACTGTAGAAAAATGAAATACATGCTTGAAAAACATGACGGCTGGCATGGTGCCATGGTATGGCCTCACCATGCCTTGGTACAAATTTGAGAAGGTTTGGCTTATGTCGTCGTCCACGCCATTCATAAATCGAACCATCACCAAAGAATTTTCATGGTTTCGAGGAGGAAATCAGCAAGATTGAAGGGGCCGGGAATCCAAATTTCCTTCCTAGCTTGTCATTCAGTTTTTTTCTACAATCAATATACCCCCTCGAATGCAACGTGTTCAAATTTGGCATTTTTCCGGGCTCATTTACCATATTTAGGGGATTATATGCATTTTCTAGGCATTAATCCACATAATTCAAATTCAAACAATTGGGGGGGGGGGGGGGGGGGGGGGGGGGGGGGGGGGGGGGGGGGGGGGGGGGGGGGGGGGGGGGGGGGGGGGGGGGGGGGGGGGGGGGGGGGGGGGGGGGGGGGGGGGGGGGGGGGGGGGGGGGGGGGGGGGGGGGGGGGGGGGGGGGGGGGGGGGGGGGGGGGGGGGGGGGGGGGGGGGGGGGGGGGGGGGGGGGGGGGGGGGGGGGGGGGGGGGGGGGGGGGGGGGGGGGGGGGGGGGGGGGGGGGGGGGGGGGGGGGGGGGGGGGGGGGGGGGGGGGGGGGGGGGGGGGGGGGGGGGGGGGGGGGGGGGGGGGGGGGGGGGGGGGGGGGGGGGGGGGGGGGGGGGGGGGGGGGGGGGGGGGGGGGGGGGGGGGGGGGGGGGGGGGGGGGGGGGGGGGGGGGGGGGGGGGGGGGGGGGGGGGGGGGGGGGGGGGGGGGGGGGGGGGGGGGGGGGGGGGGGGGGGGGGGGGGGGGGGGGGGGGGGGGGGGGGGGGGGGGGGGGGGGGGGGGGGGGGGGGGGGGGGGGGGGGGGGGGGGGGGGGGGGGGGGGGGGGGGGGGGGGGGGGGGGGGGGGGGGGGGGGGGGGGGGGGGGGGGGGGGGGGGGGGGGGGGGGGGGGGGGGGGGGGGGGGGGGGGGGGGGGGGGGGGGGGGGGGGGGGGGGGGGGGGGGGGGGGGGGGGGGGGGGGGGGGGGGGGGGGGGGGGGGGGGGGGGGGGGGGGGGGGGGGGGGGGGGGGGGGGGGGGGGGGGGGGGGGGGGGGGGGGGGGGGGGGGGGGGGGGGGGGGGGGGGGGGGGGGGGGGGGGGGGGGGGGGGGGGGGGGGGGGGGGGGGGGGGGGGGGGGGGGGGGGGGGGGGGGGGGGGGGGGGGGGGGGGGGGGGGGGGGGGGGGGGGGGGGGGGGGGGGGGGGGGGGGGGGGGGGGGGGGGGGGGGGGGGGGGGGGGGGGGGGGGGGGGGGGGGGGGGGGGGGGGGGGGGGGGGGGGGGGGGGGGGGGGGGGGGGGGGGGGGGGGGGGGGGGGGGGGGGGGGGGGGGGGGGGGGGGGGGGGGGGGGGGGGGGGGGGGGGGGGGGGGGGGGGGGGGGGGGGGGGGGGGGGGGGGGGGGGGGGGGGGGGGGGGGGGGGGGGGGGGGGGGGGGGGGGGGGGGGGGGGGGGGGGGGGGGGGGGGGGGGGGGGGGGGGGGGGGGGGGGGGGGGGGGGGGGGGGGGGGGGGGGGGGGGGGGGGGGGGGGGGGGGGGGGGGGGGGGGGGGGGGGGGGGGGGGGGGGGGGGGGGGGGGGGGGGGGGGGGGGGGGGGGGGGGGGGGGGGGGGGGGGGGGGGGGGGGGGGGGGGGGGGGGGGGGGGGGGGGGGGGGGGGGGGGGGGGGGGGGGGGGGGGGGGGGGGGGGGGGGGGGGGGGGGGGGGGGGGGGGGGGGGGGGGGGGGGGGGGGGGGGGGGGGGGGGGGGGGGGGGGGGGGGGGGGGGGGGGGGGGGGGGGGGGGGGGGGGGGGGGGGGGGGGGGGGGGGGGGGGGGGGGGGGGGGGGGGGGGGGGGGGGGGGGGGGGGGGGGGGGGGGGGGGGGGGGGGGGGGGGGGGGGGGGGGGGGGGGGGGGGGGGGGGGGGGGGGGGGGGGGGGGGGGGGGGGGGGGGGGGGGGGGGGGGGGGGGGGGGGGGGGGGGGGGGGGGGGGGGGGGGGGGGGGGGGGGGGGGGGGGGGGGGGGGGGGGGGGGGGGGGGGGGGGGGGGGGGGTGAAGCATTCTATAAAGCCATACTCAAAAGATATAAGTGAAGTGCAATGAGCCTTCTATAAATCAACCATGGACTATCTCATACCAGCATGGTGCATAAAAGAAAAGTGAAAAATAAACACAAAAGACGCTCCAAGATTTGCACATATCACATGAACGAAACGAATCTGAAAACATACCCATACTTGTTGAAGAAAGATGGGGTGCCTTCCGAGGCATCCCCAAGCTTGGACGCTTGAGTCTCCTTGAATATTTACTTGGGGTGCCTTGGGAATCCCCAATCTTGAGCTATTACCTCTCCTCCTTATCCTCACATCGAGACCTCCTCGATCTTCAAACACTTCATCCACACAAAACTTAACCGAGCTTTTAGTGGCGGGGTTAGTGAATATGGCAATGAAATCCCATCATGTACTGCTGTAACATTATTGTATAATTATAAACAAACATTACCCACTGTGTGCTATCACAATTCTATGGCCCCAAGTCAAGGAGGCTTCAACAAGAATTCAAACATAAGCAAATAATGAAGCTATAACAGCAATCTGTGGAAACAGGACAGTCTGTAAAGATTTGAACATCCACCATACTTCTGTAACTCTAAAAATTATGAAAAACTAGGAAAAAAACAATTTGTATAGAAAGACTGTACAAAATGTTTCAGAACCGTTTGACGTTCTAGTAAAAAAAATGTAAAGTCGTGCACTACAGCCAAAGTTTCTGTTTTGCACCGCACAAACCAACAAGCAATTTAATCATCCTAAAGGCAAACCTTGGCACATTATTTTTATAATACAATGGAATTGTACAAGGGGATAATTATTTTTGTTGAAAATTTTCTACAATTCAAGATTCATAAAATTTCCATGGTCATGAACAAAGTTCAAGGACGTCCCCCACTTTCACAATGCTCGTCTGTCTCACTTTCGCTTTTCTTTTTGTGAAGTTTTAAGTTCCCCTCTATATTTTTTTGGTTTTTAAACTTTATAAAAGAAATCAACAGAAATAAATGACTCTCTAAAACTTTCGGGTTGTCTCCCTAGCAGCACTTTCTTTAAAGCCATTAAGTTAGGCATAAAGGTGCTCAAGTAATGGATCCACCCGGATCCCAAGGTATATCAAAGCCAATTTGAATTAGCAATGATTTGCATTTAGTAGTAAGCACAAAGTGATGTGTGTAATGTAACAACGAAGTCTAACTCTCTTCCTATGCATAGGCATGTCATACAAGAACAATTCATGCACATCAAGTAAAGGCCAATACATAGCATAGGCAGTTTCTTGCAATTTTATCGTGTTGGTAACATAAAGAGGCGGAGATGTAGTTCCTCTCTCATAATAATTGCAAGTAGGAGCAGCAAGCACATGCATATTATATTCATCGAAATTATCATGTGCAACGGTAAAAGGCAACCCATCAATATAATCCTTAATAAGTGCAAGGGGGGGGGGGGGGGGGGGGGGGGGGGGGGGGGGGGGGGGGGGGGGGGGGGGGGGGGGGGGGGGGGGGGGGGGGGGGGGGGGGGGGGGGGGGGGGGGGGGGGGGGGGGGGGGGGGGGGGGGGGGGGGGGGGGGGGGGGATTCTCAACATAAGGGACTATAGCAAGTTCATCTCCATAAGCATAATTCATATTGGCATCTTGGCCACAAGCATAGAAAGCATCAGTTTCATCAAAAAGGGATATTTCAAATGAATCAACGAGATCATGGAAATTATCATAGCATTCATCCTTTGATAAGAACGAAGGGGCATTAAAAAATGTATGAGTTGAAGAGTTACTCTCATTAGAAGGTGGGCACGGGTAGCCGATCTTCCTCTGTTCGTTCTTCGCTCTCCTCATCATCTTTTTCATCCAATGAGCTTGCAGTTTCATCAATTTCTTCTTCCATAGACTCCTGCAAAATATTAGTCTCTTCTTGGACAGCAGAGTTATTCTCAATAAATACATCAATATCATAATTGTATTTATAATTATCATAGCAATATTTAAGGATGGCAAGATTTTCAAGTCTATAAAATGAATCATCAAAATCTTCAAACTTTTCAAACAAAGATTCAATTTCATATGCACCCTTAAAAGAAACAAATTCTTCTATCC